>JABUQX010042907.1:0-7500 GCA_015478945.1 Trachelipus rathkii
CAGTAATCAGCTAAATCAAACCACCACTCCGCAACCACCCTCCATACCGCTCATGATCTATTAGATCTATTGAATCTATTGAATCTATTGATTCAAGCACTGATGTTTGAATAAAATTATGTTATGTTTTAATATATGTAAAGCATTAAATCAGTACCGCAAGCTGTCATGGAAGACCCCCTCCATACGTCTTTACGTCCTAACGTCTTTACGTCTTTACGTCTTTAACACTTTTCTGTCACAACATCAATTCGTTCTTTATTCTAAACTCTAAATTCAAATCTTCTAATTTACTGTGTGTATGTGTGTGTGTGTTTTAATCTGCTTTTAGTTGATACATTTAAATTGACTATATCATAGCTATCAAATTACGGCAGGGATAGCTAAGATTATAAACAGCATAGCGATATATTTATATACTATATATATGATATATATGCTATATGGATATATATATATCATATACTATTATATATATATATACTCATATATATTATATATCCTATATATTATATACCTACTAATATGAAGAAGGTGAAAAGGGAGAAGTCTCACACGGGATGTATCGGTGCTTAACAGGTATTGTGTGTTTATATATGATTTCAGTACTCGCTAATGAGTCTGTGAGGACCCATTACATGGGGTCCTAGCATTGAAAGACAGAGGATGATATGAGTAGAAAGATGGCTGTATAGAGCTAAGAAAGATTAAGGAGTTATGGTAGTTTTGTGGCAAAGCAGTGTTTATCTCGATTTATTAACAGTCCAGAGGTACAAAGACGGACAGAAGCAGAGTTTATATATTCGCTACTCTTTCCCAGATATTTTCCACTCATTGAAAACGTCTGTTTCATTGTATTAAAGTTCTATGAGAAAACAATTTTGTTTATCCCAACAGAGAAAAAAGTTCGGTCGAAATTATCAATAAAAACAATAAAAACTTTTGAAAAGTGTACTCTAAGCGATTAACCGGCACTTCAACTTGCATCTAAGCATGTTCATGACAAGTTTAGCTGAACCGCTACTTTTAATGTTACAGGGGATAGCTACACAGCGAGAGCGCACCTTCTAGTACTTATTACATAAGTAGCTAAGCTATCTGTCATGTACGGCGGCTACGCACGCTACATGTATCGATAGCTAGCAAAGGTCTTGAGGCTAGGGTCGAAAAAGCTATTGAACAGTACATAGAGCATGTCTCCCGCATAAACACATATCACACACAGATAATGCGATATGTACAGAAATAACACTGCGACCTTGCTGGCATGCCCCATGTATGTGCCCCGACATGCAAAAGTACACAGGAAACGTAGCTCACACAGATAGGTGCTGGAAGCACTCACGAAGACGCCTGGCAAGCTGCGAACCTCGTTTCCAGCTTGTTGAGATGACGTCATAGGGTGTTTTGCATTCGAACAAAAGGGGCCTGTATGGTTAAAAAAACGTCGATGAAAGTGCGCATGTAACATTCAAGCGGCGATAATTAGTGGTCAGCGTATACACACACGTCCTCACGTACATGGCGCACATCAATAGAATATGAGACCCAGGTGCGACCAGCCAAAATAAAATGGCGAGCCCTGAAAAAGTATCCCACAAAGTAGCCACTCCGGGTGCCCATGAATATCACTCACGAGGACGCTTGGTTGGTACCAGTACCCAGTTATACCCATCCCTGGAGATTCCCTTGAGCCAAGTCTTACCTACTTATACTTATATATAGGTTATAATATAACTAATATATATATAGTATAGTATATATATAATTATATATATAATTATATATATATATTATATATAGTTTATAATATATTATATATTATATAGTTTATATTATATATATATATAATATATATCATATTATATAGCCGATATTAATATATATAAGCGCTGCTATGTGTTTTTTTTTTTCTCACGAGATGACTCTTTTGAGGAAAATTGACTAAATTTAAAGGATTCTTTATTTTTATGCTCCAGATGGTCGGTTTCATCAAGATGTTTGAGTTAAATAAAAAAAAACTTTCCTTTATAACTTTCTGTTAATAATAATAATTTGTTTTCCCTCTCATAACTGCTAAAAATTCGTTTTTGATAAACGTCTTTTGCTGAGAAAAACTGGAGTTTTAATACTTATAAGCATCCCTGCTACAAATTTAATTCCCCAAGAATTATTACTTTAATTATTTTTTGCATTACACTTTTTTAATCACAAAATAGATCAATTAAATTTTTTAACGAGATTTTTTTTTTTTTTTTTTTTTTTTTTTTTTTTTTTTTTTTATGAAACCTAATAGGATAGGTCAACTCTCCTTTTTTTTAATAGTTTCAATGTCTTTCGTTTCTTTATTTATCAAATTAATTTAATCAAATATATACTGTATATTTAGAATTATGTGGTAGAATTATGTTTCAGTTTACTTCTGCCTTTTACCGAAAATAGGATGGATATAGATTACAAGTTTGAGATTCGTTAATAAGCTTGTTTAAAATTTCGTTTTGATTAACTTTGAACTTTTAATTATTTAACTTTCAAATTCCATTTACTGAATCATTGGATTGTTCAGGCAAGGCCTTGGGGTGGCCATGAACGTGGAAGGGCACGTGAGATTCTTATTTACTTTGCTGAAGCAAATTTTTACCAAAGTCCGCTAAATACAGATATGAGTAAATTCTTTTCTCTATAATTTTCTATCTCTCTTTCTCTTTATGGAGTTTTTTTTCTATATTTTATTTAAGCTAGGCACTTTGCCTCATTAATCAATCCGAAAATCCCTTTTGGCACGTCTTACAAGTACAAATTTTTTTGACTTTGATGATCTACAGCTGAAAATCTGTACCCCAAAGTTCCTAAAACTAAATTTTTTCCGTTTTTGAATAATATTTAACAATGAAAAAGGACCTTTCAAATGCTTTTCTGTCATTGTATTGTTTCACAATTATACTAAGGTGGTCTAATAAATGGTTTGGTTAAGAAATTTTATGAGATCTGTTACTAGAAAGTGGTGTTTGTACTGAGCTAAACTTTGGCGGTAGTAAAGATGAAAACAATACATTCTTGCATTCTAAAAGATTCTTGATCATACAATGTAGAAACCTCTACTCTCTCTTCTCCTCTCTCTCTCTATATATATACATATATATACGTTATCAATATATATATATATAATATATATATTATAGTATATATATATATACAACTATTATTAATGATATATGATTATTAAATATATTATAGTATATATATCATGTGTATTACTTATTATATTTATTTATTTCCCGTCTGAGAAGTGTAGGTGAAAAATGCACGAAGATGCTTGCAACTGTATATTCATTTTTCCCTGAGATAAAACTATCAGTAAAATGTGTGAAAAGTATATTTCTCGTGCTATAGAGAATAAAAATAATATTATAATATTAATAGTACTATATATCTGATATTTTATATAGTATAGATATAGTAAGTACTAGTATATATATACATATATTAATATATAATATAATATAAATATATAATATATATATAATATATATATATATTATATATTACCATATATATATTATACTATACTTATATATAATTGTTTTACAACTTCCTTTGTACGAATTCTGATTGAAATGTTGGCCGATTGCGGAAAGCGCTATAATAATATCCTATAGAATCCCTAAACACAATAGTACCACCAGTACTATATACTACGTATACTTAATATTACTACTATATATATGAAGATTATATATTTGTCTATAATATTTATATATATATACTAATATATATATATATCATATATAGATATATCTATATATATATACTGGTATTAGTATATATATAATAGTAAGTGATACACATCCCGCACCCACTTATTTTGATTCATATATTACATGTAATAAGACCTAATTTAGCTTATGTGAGAATTGATAGCCCGAAGGCCTAACAGATCGACAAAAACAGACTAAAACCGCAGTTTGTCTAGTTTGTTTTTGGTTGTCTATGTTGATTGTGTCTGTTTTGTCTGCTGTTGTTTGTATGTATATATTATTATTATTACTTCGTTCACGGAAGAACATTCATGATCACGTGAGTTGTCATAATTTCGAGTTGGTGTAGTTTGCACTGCCATGAGACTCTGGCTCGACTCCAGCTCGACTCCTCGGCTCCGATCTGGATAGCTTCTTGAAGTTTTTTATTAGTTTATATTATTATTATTATTATTATTATGATTATTATTTTAATTATCTATTATTGATTATTATCGATTGATTGATTATTAATCAAAGAATCTATTTTGTGTTATTTTTTCCCACGAGAGTATTCTTTCTTCGCATCCATTCTGCAGTCCGCAAATACTATAATCTATAAGGCTGGTTATGAGTTTCGATATTGGCTGTCGTTAAATTTGGCAGCTGGGCGTAAGTTAGATGTGGAGGTAACCTCTCGTCAGACCGAGGTTACGCGGCCCCCGTGTGCGGCCGCAGGCCCCTCACCCCCTTTAAAATCAAGTTGTCTTTCGTAATTGTGTGAAATATGGTGAGAGGTAGAGTTGAAAGTTGATCTACGTAATTACTGACTTATGTGTGATCCGGCATGATAAGATTGGACTACCGCTACCGGTTCTGTGGCCACTGCGGCTGCCGATGGTGAATAACATCGATATAACACAATGTTGCTGTCTTTATAAGGGTTATCGAGTGTCGGAAAGATCGAATACTGATGGCTTATAAGTCCGTTATAGCGCTGTCTAGGCCGCTCCTAGGAGCGTCTCCAGGGACTGAATAAAAAAGCACACAGAGTGGGGATAAACAGAGGTCGAAGAGAAGAAAAAGAATGAAATGATGAGCTAAAGAAATAAAGAATGAAAGAAGGAGTCTGACTCATACAGGAGGTACGGGTGTCTGTGCAGCGCACGTGCTTGTACCGGGCGGGTTAGTCCGACTATATTACCACCTTTGACACGAGGCCGGACTGGCACGACGCGCCTCCTCGTACGCCTCATATCTCTGTTACGTTTGCTAATTATTCAACAGCCGTAACGCTACACGATTAGCCCGTCAACGATTCTAGACTCTGACAATCCTATAGCGGATATCCGCAGACTGCATTGGACCTAGAGGTTAAGTCCCTCTCTCTACCACCCTCCGCGGCCATCCGCATATATAGTGTTATAGGATTCAAATGACTGGTGTCCTGGAATATGGTATTAACCTGTACATTCGAAAAATAATGGTTTCAGAACCATCAGAACAATAAAAATAAAATAAATAATAAATAGAATAAAAAAAATTTTATTTCTTGTCTATGTTATATAAACTTTCAACATTTACGGTTTTTAATAGTTCAAAGCCGCAGTAAATGCAGTCAAATCAAGCCACCCAAACCTTACCTCCCTGACCAGTTATGTGATCTAGTTGTATATATTTCGCATCTAATCTTATCTAAATTGATTCTATGGATATCTCATCCTGTATTAGAGTAAAATTTTAAAAATTGTCATGTTGTATACATACCCTAAAATCGAGCTAAAAATCAGTTAAATCAAAACCACCTACAAAGCCTATTAAACCTTTTTTGGGGCAATCTGTGATTACAATCTGACCAGTTTGGCATCTATCTTTGATTCTATTAATCTATTGATCATCTCATTGATCTATATGATCTATTGAGATAAGGTTAAAATTTTCTTTATCAAATTGTCATGTTTTAATAGCCCTAACATCCGTCAAAATCAGTAAAATCTCAAACCACATTCAACTACCTTCCTCTCATCCTGACAGTTGCTATCTATTTCTGATTATTGATCTATTGATCTGATGATCTAATTGACACTTATTAATGCGTAAATTACTTTTTCTAAATATTGTCAATGTTTACTACTCCATAAAATCAGCTCGAAATCAGTAATCAGCAACCCAACCTTACCCCTCCCTGTTTCCGACTAACTTCCAAGAATGATAAATATTCTCATTGATTCGTACCTTATCTAATAGATCCAATTGCAGAGTCTATTGATCTTAAGTCAAATTTTACTAAAATTGCTATAACGTCCATTACATACCCCTAAAATGCAGTAATCTCACTATAATCAAACACTATCAAACCTCCTCCACGAGTATCTGTAAGATCTATTGACATCTATCTGATGTGAAGGTCAAATTTTTTACTAAACATTGTCATGTCTTGATTACATTACCCTGAAAAGCAACAGTAAATCACTTAAATCAAACCACCCCTTCCATTACCTTCCTCGTCCACCCGGCGAATAAGCTGACCAATCTAACGATGATCAACCACCCGATATTAGAGGCATTCTATTCGATTAAGGTCATATTTATTTATACCTTAAAATTGAATAACGATTTATATTACATACCCAATAAAAGCAGTAAATCACTCATATACTCAAAACCAATCGACAATCTCACCTTCCCTGTTCACCTTCACATAACCGTCTATCCCTTGACTATTGACTCTATTGGAATCTATTGATGCAAGTTCACATTCATTGCAAGTATCATTTTGGCTTAACACCCATAACCATACCTCAATCAAAAGTTCTTCCCTACTCACAAAAGGATCAATCAATATATCCGTCCAAGTAGACAAAGTTTTCAACATTAATTAAAGGACTTACTCAGATCATCTGAACTAAAAAAATAATGCATACACATCAAACTAAGATAAGACCCATCTTAGAAGGAAGAATTGAGTAACGTTAACAAAGGTTTCACCTTATTACAACAGAAAGTAACTAAACATAAGCCATACAATAAGAACGTGAACTGTATCTATTTACTTGATTATCACCATTTTCTCAGTCATAACTCTACATATTTTAAGCATTACATCTTATACAACTAACACGTGAGTAACATTTAGAAAATTTATCACAACGTGCGATTAATTCATACTAGACCGAGTCGAAAAAGTATTGCTAATAATGATAATAATATTTCCAAAGTTTTAATCATAAAGCTAACATACCATTCAACTCAACTAAGAAAAATCAAGAAGAAAAACAACATAATTACTTCAATTTACTGATCTTCTCGTTAACATTAACAAGTTCCACACTTAAAAACAAGTTAAAGCAACTATTATCATGGTTATCAAAACGTTAACTGCATTCTTACTTTTTCAGCATAACTATAACATTATTTTGTTTTTAATTTTTATTTCACACATAGTAATATTTAACAAAAAAATTTAGCAAGTAACCTTACCTAACCCTCAAATACGCGGTAATCGGGTTTTGGGTTTTTGATAGGCCGGTGTGGCCCCTGGTCTCCTTTGATAGGTCCGTAAAACCCCTTTACTGCCTTTACTAAGTCGTGTGACCTTTTTACTCTCTTTGATAGGCCCCAAGTACCCATTACTCTCCTTAAAATGCCCGCAGCGCCCCTTTAATTTTGTAATGAATAAGCCGGTGTGGTCTCTTTGTTTTTTATTTTGCTTACTATTTTTTTTCTTATATTTTTAACTGATTAAAGAGTGTTTATAATACCC
>JABUQX010042907.1:25000-37492 GCA_015478945.1 Trachelipus rathkii
GTGCGGTGCGGTGCGATACGGTGCGTAGTGCGCTCTTTTGGTGCCGGTTGCGGTGCGGGTGGCGTTTGGTGCGTGTGAAGGGCACTATACTCAGCGGAAACATGACAAAATGACTTTTGGTGCGGTGCTCGGCCAAACACTAACTTTAAAATATCATTCTCTGATCTAATTTTTACCCTAAGCCCCAATTACATATACTTTTAACTTCCTTTCATTTGCACAATTTAAAGCGCCGCGTATCGAAGAGTGCCTGCCTTTAATTGGTCCTGGTTTAAAATTTTTCAAATTACAGTGAAATTTGTAAGCCTCTGTCTGGCCTTTACCGACCGTCTGGAGGAGATATATATATATATATATATATATATATATATCGTTTTATATATATAATTATATAATATAATATATATATATTATCTATATAATATATGTATAATCTAATATATAACTCATTTATATATAATATATATATATTATATATATATATATATATATATATTTTATATATATATTATATGTATATATATATATATATATATATATATGTATATATATATATATATATATATATATATATATATATATATATATATATATATATATATATATATATATATATATATATATATAGTTATATATATAATTATTACATTATTATATATATATATATATATATATATATATATATATATATATATATATAATATATATATATATATATATATATATTTACAATTCTCAGAGTACGGGCAAGGCCCTTTTCAAAAGGAGGGGGCAAAAAAAATAAACCAAAAATAAATAAATAAATAAATAAAAAAAATTACATAAAGAAAAATAAAAATTAAAATAAATATATATCAACAATCGCGAGCTCTCTCGGTGAGTTGTTTGCCTGCAATGAACTCGCGATGGCCTGAATGGAAGTTTTTTTTTTTGTCTGCTGTAACCTTTTTTAGGGTAAGCCGGAGCCCTATGCTATAAAGTGATGGAGCAGGAACTATGAAATTTTAAAATTATGGAGCATGAGTCGGAGCCCAGCCTGAAGGAACGGCTCATATCCTTCGGTGGTAATGTCCGCCCTTGAGAAAAAAGCTAAATTAGTACAATTTGTAAATTATATCACTTGGTTCAATTCAGATTTTTAAAAAATGAAATATAATTAATTATAGAAGATAATATGTAATGGATATTTAATATATAAATAAAATAATAATAATAATAATAATAATAATAATAATAATAATAATAATAATAATAATAATAATAATAATAATAATAATAATAATAATAATAAATAATAAAATAATAATAATAATAATAATAATAATAATAATAATAATAATAATGATAATGATAATAATAATAAATAATAATAATAATAATAATAATAATAATAATAATAATAATAATAATAATAATAATAATAATAATAATAATAATAATAATAATAATAATAATAATAATAAAGGAAACTAAAATAAAATACAGGTTAGTGTTAAAATGATGTGAAGCTACATTTCATATTACAATATTTCTTTTTGCTATTTTGATAAAAAATAATTTTTCTCATATGATTTACTGAAAGTGAAATTTTTTGTTATTTTTGTGGAAAATTTTATGTAGAATCGAACAATGTATTTATTAACTGTTAAGTTCAATTACCGTCTTCAACTAATATTTTAATGCAGCATTTGTTACCATCCGTAAAGCAATATTGGTTAGACGGGACGTTGATTTTCACTTCTGTGCTAAAGAGCTTTTTAGTTTTAATAATGTTCTGAATTATTTTTTTTTAAAGAATTCTTAAGTATTATTTAATGTTTCTTCATTCTGGCTTCCTGATATGCCTCTAAAGGGTAATTATTATTCAACAATATAATGCCAAATTCTGAAACCGGTGAAGCCGTATAATGAGTACAAGTTTTAGTTTTACCGAAGACTTAATAGCCTAAACGCCTGATACACTCGGAAGAAATTAATAAATTATCAATTACGCAGAACCAAAGCAAGATTGTCCTCTTGAGCTAATCGGTTAAAAGCCATCTTTCGAATCAGATTAAAGTATTTCTGTTGAGCAAGATAAAGAAGAAATTCTTAAATTTAATTTGGGATAAATTAAATAGATTGCACAAAGCCATGAAAATTTCGTGTAAAATACTCTTAGACCAGTTACTTTGAAACCACCAAATGCTATAGTATATACAGACAGTGTAGCATGGTGTCACAGTTGTTCTAAATAATAATGGGTTAGCAGAAAGGCGGAAGATATAACTTGGTTAAATGACGCTCAAAATGAAACTATTTAGTAATATTAATAAAACGCAGTTTAAAAAGGAAATAGCCGATGGTCTAAAGGAATCTTCCGTTCTGGCAAAAGCAAGGAGAAAAAAAACAAAAAATAAAAAAAAGAACGACGTCCCAACATTTTACAACTACCCTAGCAGTACCATAGGTAGCAAAATCACCCTTTATAAAACTACAGTGATGATGATGATTTTTCAATACTTTCATGCCATATAGGAGAATAAAAATAAACACGAAACTGTAGTATTGATGGTGTTTAATAAGTTGATTACCTATTTCCCGATAGTACGTCAGGATCAAATATCTTTTGCAAAACATATTCTGAAAATAGTTTGCACGATTAGTGTGACGATCATATATCCTGTTGTAGTTATTGGAGTAAAGGTCGTGAAGGCGAAGCAAACTTAATGATGAAAGTCAGAGCCTCACCGAATAAAATTATTAACATAAGGCAAAAATGTAGATGTATAAAGCAATAAGCACTACCGAAACCGAAACCGAAACCGCAACCGAAAGCACAGCCGAAAAAAATATTGAAAAAGAGACATCCATGTACAGTCGAGAAGCTTGACTGCGGTGACAATAAGAATGAGATTCATGTTAAAATTTAGCAAAATTTATGTGGCGACGCTTGTGTATAAGCAGATATTCCACAATAGGTAGTAGAGTGCGTATAAAATGTAAAACAAGAATGCCCCCCACCAAAGAGTCCTTAAGAAGATTTGTGTTAGGAGATTGAGGTTAATCCAGAAGTAGTAATAAATGTCTATTACTAAGATGAGTGTAATGAAGATAAAAAATGCAAAGAAAACGCCAATTAATCATTTGACCTACAAAATCGCCTGAAAGAACGGCTTAATCGAATCGAAGAGAAAGAACTGGAGTTGGATGACTATTTAACGGAGACTGATTTTGATGATGATGACTGTGACGTTAGTTACGATGCTATGTCATATCCATCTATTTAGGGCGTTGGTGGAAGGATCAGAAAGAAGAAATGCAAAGTGTTATGCTATCTGATCGCGTCGTTACTAATGATTTTATTAATTTTATTAATTATGTATGCATCTTTACATATGGTAGAGAAGAAAAATAACTAGTACGAAATTCTTATAGAAGATTGACTTTAGTAATATATATAGTAGCAGTAGCATGAGGTGGTATCAAAGCATATATATACAGCAGAGAATAAGATAAGGGAAGAAAGAAGAGTATATATATATATATATATATATATATATTATATATATATATTATTACCTAAATTTAAAGAATTTAAATAGATTTTTTTAAAATAAATTCATAAATTTTTCATAATAAATATTAATAAAAATTAAACTATAACATTTAATTTTTCTTTTTCTTTATCTTTTTATGGCATAAATATTTTTTTTTTACATTATAGATATATATATATATATATGTTATATATATATATATATAAGCAGCAGTATAGTAATGTTAAGTTAAGGTTAAGGTTATATATATATATGGCTGAAGATATATAAAAGATAAAACAAGTGAAATAACAAATAAACTATAAAGTTTCTTCTTCTATTCTCTTATCTTTGCTCCTAAAACTTGGGCTTGATAGTAAAAGGAAACATGTGAACAAATATTCTTGTAAGAATTTTCAAATTATTGAAAAAATGAAGTTTAATTTATTATTATTCAATTTATTATAAAATAACTAATTATAATTAAAATTCTTAAAAAATAATGATAATAAAAAAAATTTAAGTGAACAACTCCAAAAAAAATTTTTTTTGATCCCATTAATTCTTTTTCTTTTTTTGTTTACTAGGTGTAATCGCCCTGAAAGAAATTGCCATGCTGGATGTAGCTATAAAAGATAAACATGACTAATATTTTTATCAGCAAGATAGCTCAGACACTTTATAACATCTATGGAGCAAAATTTGGGCATTTAAAATAAGAAACTATTATTTAAAGATCACTAACAAACAGTGGCCACTGGAAAAAAATGGAAAGTAAAATCCTAATATTTCTATTTAATTTGAGATAAAAACTACAAACCAAACATTGGCATAGCTACCCCATGTCCTATCAAGAAGGATCAACCAAAAAAAGGATCCCTTTAGCAATAACTAAACAAGAAGAAGACCTACTCAGTTTATTACTTAGAAACTCTTGAAAAGAAAAAGGTGAGAAAAAGATAAAAATTTGATTTAGTTTCATGCCAAATCTCTCTTGGTTTTCTTTCCCTCCTTTACGTACAGTAAAAGCAGGTTTTTCATTTGTGCTATTGAAAACAAGAGTTTTGTTCAGAGTTTGCGTTCGTTTTGAACAAAGAATAACAATTTAGCAAATTTAGGAAAATACCAAACGTAAGGAATTCCCTAAATTCTGTAAGGTTGCTATTTTACGTGCTTATGAAAAAATGTAAACAAACAAGATGGCGGCGTAGTAGGTCCGTTGATATATGATGAATAGTTTAACATAATCATAAAAATTAGCTTTAAATCTACTTTCTTCCAAATCGATACACAATAGTTGATTCACTTTTTGTAATATAAACCATTTGTTATTTTTTTTTATGTTTGACTGATAACCGTTCCACTCACAACAGCTGACTGCATTTGCAGAAACAAGCGTTCGTTTATGTACAAAATTGTGCTAAAAATGGGTTGCTTCTCTATCGAGCGTAAGCCACAAGTGGCATAAAGAAACGATAATAAACCTTAAGAGAGACAGATAGGAAACACTCCATACAATTTCCCAGTTGTAATCAATTAAGTTGATACATCAAAAATAATAAAAATAATATTTCAAATAATAATAATAATACGACATTAATAATGACAATAATAATAATAATAATAATAATAATACACACACACACACACACACACACACACACATACAGTTAAAGAAGAAGAATTCAATTTTCCTTATTAAGTATATTTTCATTTAATAGAAAATTATTATGTGTAAAAATTTTCATATAACAGTTTCTTGTAGCCTCTGCTCCAGTAATTTTTGAAAAAGCCATATTTTAATTCCTTCCTTCTCTTCATTCTCTTGAAGAGTTTCAGTATCATAGCAGCAGCATAGCAGCAGCATAGCAGCAGCATAGCATATATAGCAGCAGCTGGGTACAGGGAGCAGCAGCGCAGGTATAGTAGCAGTGGCTGCTAAGGGGCAGCAGTATAGCAGCAGTATATACACAGCAGGTATATGCATAAGTTGAAAGAAAGGCGCTGGGCAGTATAAGGCAGCAGCAGCAGCAGCAGCAGCAGTATGTTAAGGTTATAAGGTGTGTATATATGTTATTATATAGCAGTAAGAAGATAAGGTTGTTAAGGTTATATACAGCAGCAACGGTGAGGCGCATGGTATATGTTGGAGCAGAGCGCGTTACAGCAGGCAGATACGCGTTGCTGGGTTATGAAGGTTATATATACATAGCAAGGTAAATATATGGGCAGCAGTATATGTTAAGTATATAAGTTATGTTGGGAAGGTGTTGTTATGCGGTTATATATATGTTATATATATATATGTTGCGTAGGTGTCAGTATGTTATATATATATATATATATATAAAGATAAAGTTATATATATATAATATATTAAGTATGAAAAGATAATATATATGTTAAGTTGCTGGTGATATGCAGGCAGTAAGAAGAGCATATAAGGGGTGTTGGCTGGGTTGTTGCTACATATAAGTGTTGAGCAGGCATATATAAGAGTTAGTATATATATATATATATATATATAATATATATATATATATATTAAGCTAATAATATATATAGGTAAAGGGAATATATATAGTTATATGTTATATTATTGTATATATATATATATAAGTATAGTATATATATATACATATATATATATAATCAGTGATATGCAGCTGGAGCCACTGTGTATTTGTGTTTTTGGCTTTTTTATTTGGGCTATTAGATTGTTGCAGCAGTATTACTGGGTTGAGTTTAATCTAGTGTTTCAAATTCCTCATACGAATAAACACTTTTAAGAGGATTCAGATGGAAACATAAATAAATTTCACGTGTTGGAATCTTAAGATAAGTTTTTATGTCTTACCTTCTTTTTAAACTTTGTAAGTTTTGCGCTTAATTTATAAATAATGTGGGACATATTTACCAAAGGTCGCCATGCCAGTTTTTATTTTTAAAGTTTTACTGTAGATTATTAGTATCCGCTGTGTTTGCCCCTTTGTCTCTCATAAATGCTGTGTGAGTTGAAAGTTCAGTGTAGTCTTTTAACTTTCAAAGTTTTCATATACTTTTACATATTTACCACTTAGTCTTTAAGCTCATTTTTATGGGCAACACAATAAGTTTTATTTTTAAGGTTTTAATGCAGGTCTATAGCATTTATTTGTTAATTTTTTAACTATTTTTTTACGTAATCTGTGTGCGAGTGTGTTTGTGTGGTCGCAGGATATTTAGGGTTGACAAAATTAGGTTTAGAGCAAATAGTCCAACCGAGTTTTTTTTTTTGCGGGCTGTGTATGCTGACAGTGGGTGTTTGTTTTCGTTCCTGAGTGTCTGTTTGAATGACTGGACAGAGAAGACGCAGGGGTGGGCTCAGGCTGGGTTTCATTAATTTTGCCAACGTGCGTGGCCTGAATGCTAATGATGAATTTATGAAATATCACTTCTCCAACTCTCAACCTAACATTTTATTACTGTTTGAGACTCAACATGCCAGGAATTCTTTTTCAAATAAACTTTATATCTCCAACTATAACATTTTCTATAATTTCCGAATGAATGGTGGAATGTGTGCTTATATGAACATTATAACTCCTGTAACACGATTCGAGAAACTTGAGTCTCCTAACTTCGATGTTCTATGGCTTAAAATCTTTCTCTCTACTGCTATCATTATCTTGTGTTTCTGCTACTGTTCTCCTAATGGAACAGATTTTCATGTCCTTTTTGAATATCTTACTACTTCTCATGAGGCTGTTACTTCTTCTCGTCCAAAATCCAAATACTGATAACCTCTATTAGGGGATTTCAACGTACACCACACTGGGTAGTTGGGCTCCTCTCATACTGATACAGGAGGGGAGGAGGTTAAAACGTTCAGTATTCTCTATGATCTGGAACATTTAATAAAGGTACCTACACATATCCCAGATCGACCTAACCAATTCTTGAGCACACTTGATTTATGTTTCACCACTACTCCTTCTCTATACAGATACACCATTTTCCCTCCTATCAGTAACTCTGACCACAATCGTGTAGCTCTTAATTATAATACTTGTTCTCCAGCAGCTCCACAATACCCCAAACGTATTTTCTGGCACTTTAAGCCGGCTAATTGTGGGGCATTGCGTCGTTTCTTTGCAAACTATTTTTGGAATGAATTTTGCTTTGACTGAGATGACGCTTCGGTCACTGCTGAATCATCAATGGGATGAGCAGGTTCATTCCATTTTCAACTAAATCTTTTTCTTCCCAAAATCCATAGTTCGATGGAGCCTGTTCTCATGCCAATCAAGAGAGAGACATTGCCTATAGGGCATGGATAAACTCTCGTTCCCCTATCACTCTTACTAATTTCCATTCTGCTCGGAATCGTTACAGGGCTAAGCGACAGGCTAAGCGAATTTTCACTAAAAGAATGTGCGCCAACCTACTTGGTTCTCCTACTATTAAAAATTTATGATCTCTTGACAAAAACATCTCTAATAGTTTTTTTTAAAAACTATTAGAAACTGCCTTTCCTCCTCTTATTCGCTCTTACAAATCTGTAGCTAACTCTCCTATATATATGCACTACATGCATGAAATGGATAATCTCTTAGGCCTCCTTTCTTCTTCTAATTCTATCCTGGACGATTATGACACTCCCCCTATAACTCATTCTCCACTCAGGTTTCCTATTTCTCTTCCTGTGATTAAGCACGGTCGGATGCATGGGATTCTGAGATCTATCAACGTCAGGAAGGCTAGTGGGCCGGATGGCATTCCTCCCCGTGTTTTCAGGGAGTGTGCTTCTGAGCTGGCTTCAGTCCTCGTTCAACTATACTCTCTATACCTTAATACTAATATATTTTCTCAGTGCTGGAAGCGAGCCTTTGTCCAGAAAATCCCGAAAAAGGGGAATCGCTCTGATCCTTCTAACTATCGCCCTATAGCTCTCACTTATATTCTATCTAAAATCTTTGAAATTCTTCTTAACTCTCATTACCTCATTCAGATCATCAGTATAGTTTTCGACAATCGAGGTCGACTGGTAACATATTTTCCTATCTAACTGATTTATGGTATTTTGCTCTTAAGGGATATGGGGAGTCATGTGAGGTGACGTTCGACATATAAAAAGCTTTTGACCGGGTATGGCATGCATCACTACTCTAAGTTCCCTTCCATTGGGTTTCCTCCTTATCTTTGCTTACTCTTGTCAAGTTTTCTCTCTGATCGCTTCACATCAACACTCGTTGATGGAGCGAATTCTTCCTCCTTTCTTGTTAATTGTGGTGTTCCGCAAGGTTCTGTTTTATCTCCAACTTTATTTTTACTTTTCATCAATGATCTCCTCAGCTGTACTTCTAACTCTGTTAACTCTTATGCCGATGAGTCAACTCTAAATTCTTCTACTAATTTCAAATCTGCTCCCTCCTTTGCATCTAGAGTTGGCTCTTGTCTCCAGATTTCTGATTATCTTCTTGCTGACATGGATGGGTTTTCCCGGTGGGGCCACAGAAAACTTGTGAAATTCAACTCTTTGAAAACTCAACTTCTTTACATCTCCCTTTCAAAAAGACCTCCTAGCTTCCCTATTTCCTTCAACGGTTCTAACGTCTCACCTGTGAACAACATAAACATTATTTTTCTGAATTACTACACTACACCATCTTCCAGGTAGGATTTTGGCCCTGTCAATTGGGCCAGCATCTTCTTTCTTTGGTCTCGAACTCTTGATCCTGGAGCACTCTAGAATACTCATTTTCGGAGCAATGGTTTTCAATGCTAATCCTTGAGTTATATACTAAGGTAGGTTTTCTGAACATAAACAAAAACTTGTCTTGGAAACCTCATATCACAAAGGTTGCTAAGGTGGTCTCAAAAAAGCTGGTGGTTCTGCTCAGGTTTCCGATTTTTTTTTTACTCTGTACTGCCACTCCAGTTATATAGGGCCTTATTCGCCCTTGCATGGAGTACTGTTCTCACATCTGGGGGGGGGCTCCTGCGCCATCCTTCTATTGGATAGGGTTGAGTCTAAATCTAAAAGACCAATAAATTATCAACTACTTTCAATTTCTTTTCATCCTCTATCCGGCGACTTGACGTTGACGCATCTCTCTTTTCTATATGCACTACATACATATATATATATATATATATATATATATATATATATATATATATATATATATATATATATATATATATATATATATATATATATATATATATATATATATATATATGCATGAATTTTTTACTGCAGTAAGTATTGAAACCCGAGACCTGTTCTTTATGTTGATTCCTTCTTTCCAGCCACTTCTGTTTTGTGAAACTTTGCCATCTTCTGTTTTTAAACTGCAGTTAATCTTCCTTCCAGCCCATGCTGTCTACGTTTGCCTGAGAATTTGCGCTAGGCTGGGGCTTGGGTGGTTTTCTCTGTATTTTATTTTCTGCCCCTCCTTGAAAAGGGTCTAGCCAGTGAGTGGTGGTAATCTATATATATAGGTATATATATATATATATATATATATATATATATATATATATATATATATATATATATTTAAGAAGAATCATTCCATCCACTATTTTTCTAATATTTATTTGACTGAACGCCTTATAAAAACACACTTACTAATCACTTTTTAATATTAAAACAATACATAAAATCAATAGTTATCACAAAACATTAACACAAACATATATATATATATATATATATATATATATATATATATATATATATATATATATATATATATATATATATATATATATATATATATATATATATATATATATATATATATATAAATATGAGAGAGAGAGAGAGGAGGAGAGAGAGAGAGAGTGAGGAAAGAGAAAGAGAGAGAGAGAGGAGAGAGCAGAGAGAGAGAGAGAGAGACACCATGAAGCAAGGGTAGTACGACCTTTCAGGTGGATGAAGAACAGCAGTTCTTGGTAAGAAGAAGAATTTACAGAGGGGACGAAGTCCTGATTAATCTTTTTATCGATTTTCTTGAAAAAACTTGGGCTTTTCATCATTAAATTCTGTGTTGAGTCTGTTTATCTCACCTGCCATTTTATTATAGTTGTTGCTATTTATAATGCAATATGATTCAATTATTTTTCTTTTATTGTTATCTGAGACATGTATGATGGGTTCCATTTTGTCAATATTGATCCTATGATTATGATTCGATCTATGATGGGTAAGCGTTGAATTCTGATTATCAGAAATGAGATCGTATTTATGCTAGTAATTTCTTCTTTTATAGTCCATCGTCTCTCCCACATAAATACTTCTGCAATTATGGCAAGGAATGCTATATATACACTGAGAATTAGGGTTATTTTTAAATTTTTTGGGTTTTAAAACTTTTTTAAGGGGTATGGTATTCGATGGGGTGGTAACAATGTTTCTTGGTATTACTTTCCTAATGCAATTTGGCAGAAGATAAGGAACAGATAAATAAGTGATATTTTCTCTCGGTGGCTGGTTACGTTTATGATAGAAATTTGCTCTTGCTTTCTTTAAGGCTTTATTAATTATGTAAAGAGGATATTGTAAATTCTTGAAAATGTCAAATAAAAAATTGATTTCAGCTTGTAATGTTGAAGGAGAACAAATACGTATTGCACGTAAAAATAAAGCAGTGATGGTGTCTACCTTCGTATTGAAGGCATGATAAGAATTCCAATGTGTATAGTTAACATGTGCAGTTGGCTTCCTATAGATTGAGAATGTTAAAATGGGATAATAGTGGCATTTTAATGCTGGGTTAATATATGATGAAAGAGAAACAGACTCTCAGCAGAAAAGGCAGAAAAATTGATGTTTCTCAAGCACAACCTTCCTATATTTGAATTTCAATACTAGTGCAAAAAGAATATAATTCATTGTAAAATCTCTTTCATTAGGAGAGGAGGTTGGGGAAAGAGGTTGGTGGGGTGCATTTGAGTTGGGTTCCGTCCCGCACCCTGGTAACAATTATAATGACTGTATTTAAACCCTGAACATACATATTACATATTACAGCAGCATATATATGAGAGTGAGTGAGAGAGGAGAGGAGAGAGGAGAGAGAGAGAAAGAGAGAGAGAGAGAGAGAGACCAGGAATTAACATCGATTCAGGTGGAATGAGAGAGAGAGAGAGAGAGAGAGAATATATATATATATATATATATATATATATATATATATATATATATATATATATATATATATCAGTGGCAACTCCAGCAACTTTTTACTTTACTACTCGTGCTCTCTCTCTCTCTCTCTCTCTCTCTCTCTCTCTATATATATATATATATATATATATATATATATATATATATATATATATATATATATATATATATATATATATATATATATATATATATATAAATACTTGAGTTGCCCCTATTAAAACATTTTTTTTATTTAAACCGTTTTCTATTGTTGTTTCTATGATTAACTTTAAAGTATTTTAGTAATATTTAGTAGTATTAAAGTATTTTAGTTTAATATTTTTATTATTTTATTAAATATTTTTTGTTATAAAATATTATTTATTATGTATAGTTTTTAAATATACCATTTATAAACATAGTATTTATAAATAATTTTATACTCTAAATTCACAGATATGATATCCGCCAATTGCTTTGGGCACGGATTAGTGCTATTTTTAATGTGTTAAAAGCGTTATTTAAATAGCGGCTATTCTTCCTTTTTTCGTGTCAATTTTGCATAATCTTTTATATTATGTAATAATTTCATTTATTTGACCAACTTTCGACAAAAAAATAAGAGAATATTATCGTAACATTATGAAATTTGCAAAATAGATCGTTCTCTAATGTCAACTCGTGCTGAGCACGAGTAGCACGAGTGAAGGAGTCGCACATACAGGAGGAGGAGGAGAGGAGGAGAGGAGGAGGAGAGAGGAGAAAGAGAGGAGAGAGAGAGAGAGAGAGGAGGAAGGAATGGAATGGAATGGACAA
>JABUQX010042908.1:7500-35000 GCA_015478945.1 Trachelipus rathkii
AGGTGTTCTCCTCTCGGCCTTTATAATTTCAAGTACTGCACTGGCAACTGTAGCCGATCTTTTATCTTTTAAGGCTTTCAACCACAGGTATCTAGAGTATACATCAATAGTAAAAAGCACGTATTGAAACCCATCATTATAAGAACTATATTTAATCATTTCCGTTAAATCTAATTGCCACCATATGCTATCGAGCTGCGGAGATATGGTTTTCCGTGTAGGAAATTTTTTCTTACAGGTTTATGTAGAGTAAATGCCTCTTCGCCCTCTAAATATTTCTTTTAACTTCTTTTTTTCTTCAATTTTAGGAAAATCTTAAGCAAAATCTGAGTGAAAACCTCCAAAAACTATTGGTTCCCGTCAGTGAAGTAATGTCTACAACTACCTCCTTTGCTCCCATTGCTAGTTACTGATCAATATATGAAGCGGTTTATATATAGTATATATATATATATATATATATATAATATATATATTAATATATATATATATATATGATTATATAATATATATATATATATAATATAATATATATATATATATTATATAATATAATATATATATATATATTATATATAATATATATATATATATATATATATATAATAATATAATATTATTATATATTATATAAATATATATATTATATATAATATATATATATATATATATATATATATTATATATATATATATATATACTTATATATATATATATATATATATATATACTATATATAATATATATATATATATATATATATAATAAAAATAAAATAAATAATAAAAATAATAAAATAAAAATAAAAATAAATAATAAAAATAAAAATAAATAAAATAAAAATAAAAAATAAATAAAAATAAAAATAAAATTAAATAAAAAATAAAAATAAAAAATAAATAAAAATAAAAATAAATAAAATAAAATAATAAAATAAAATAAAAAGGATAAGGAAATGTAAAAATATAAAAACATTTTATTTACACTGAGGCAATAATATTTACACAGAAGCCATAATATTTACAGTAATAATAATAATAATTAGGTTTATTTGAATATATTACTTTAATGCATCGAGAATTGCTTGCGTCGTTTCAACGTAGGATTCTAATCCTACCCTTCCCTCTCCTGTAATGAACATATACATTTCAGCCGCTGAAATCTTCAGAGTATGATTTTTATATCTGTCGCCACTCATTTCCTGATTCCATACAGGAGTAAAACGATTAAGGTCTATGACCTCTAACATCTTCGCAACGTTGTTAGAGTTAAATAAAAAACTATCACTGTAGATGTTATAAACCAATCGATATGCGGTGTTTATGAGGTCCTCCAGTGTATTAGTATCTTCTAATCTATGTAGGAATTCATCATTCATCTTTAGGAACAGCTCGATGGATTCTTTACCACTTATTGTAATTGTGTGCGCGCTTGGTGAGAAAACAGATGAAGCATTACGTCGCAGCCAGCACCCTATATGTACCCTCGGAATGTTTTCATGTAAGGAAAAAACCAGGGTTAACCGCTTGTGATCTTCATGTCCCCCTTGTGATATAGCTATCCCCCATTCATTTAGAACGCTGAAGTTCATATAGTCTTTGGACTTCCAATCCGAAACAGCTTCCATGATGATGCCGAGACTTTCTACAGAGATGAATAAAGGCTTATTATAAGTAGGTTGAGGGGATAAGCATGTAATGTAGCGGTCCCCTGATGGCCTTCTTCTAAAACGTAAGATAACAGCGCAATGCTGATGCACCACAGACCAAGACGTTAGCTCACTGATCGTGATATTTCTAACTAAGCACGTCATTTCGGTCGTAACACAACTACTAACCATTGAAAGGTAGGAATACAAATATATGATGCTTTAGAGTGCGCTGGGTCTTATATACATGAATAAGAGGTGGGCGGAGCTTATCTAGCTCCGCCCCGTTTGCTGGCTTACGTTCCCTCAGCCAATCATCTGATTAGGCTTAAGAGTTATGATGGTGAAACATAAGAGGCGGAGTTACACTTTTAGGCCTAATGGAGATAACGTCGTTCTTGTACATACAAGAATGTTCCTGTGTATTCTTGTATATTCCTGTCCGACGTGGTTTCTGAATATTTTATGATGAGAGTGATTCAGCTGTATCTTTGTATTCAAATGACGTAATGTATATTACATTCTTAACCAGTTTCGCGCTAATTCATTTCGCTTTTTTCTTATTGCTTGAGGACTACTTATTGTTTTGCTCTTACGATGTAATATTCCTTTGTAAGGTCGTTCATTAGGACCTACAGGATCGGATACCGATGGTTGATAATGATTATCCCAATCCTGTAGCCTCTGCTTATTATGAATTAAACTCCTAGGGAAATTAATACCCTGTAACTCGCGTTTAATGACATCCCAGCCTGGTATAGGCTTCTTTTTCCAGTCTCGAACTAAGTCTGAGACCAGGTCTACTATATTTGAGCCTTGAAGGGGTTGATCATTAACTACAATCTGCCCTAATTCGTTCCAATTTAACTGATCTTTTAAAGTATCATATAATGCGTGACCTTTATTTTAATGTAGGAGGTAAGCTGTTTTCTAAAACCTTTTTAAAATCCTTTCCTTCATAGTCACGTTGTGAAACTTCATTTGAAATAGGATGCATTCCTGTATACTTGTCTTTGACTTCTAATAATTTTTGTAATATTTCCTGATATTTCATCCTTTTCTCGTCTATATTAACTTTTGAAGTTAATATATCTGCTAATTCCTTTTCAATATTACGTATCTGTTCAACTCTCGGATCGAGTAGTGCTTCGGGAAGAGGTTGAGGAATAGGCAGAGAATTATCCTGTAACTTTGTATATTGATCGAACGGTATTACTACAGCCTTCTTCATTCTTACGTGTGATTCCCTGCTAACAGTTTAGACAGCAAAGGACCAACTACTGAGAAGAGTAATGGAAGGAAAACTCCTCCGCCTTGCTGTAACAGTTTCTTTTTATTCTTTAAATTCTTCTTCTTAACTTTGCGGATAAGTTTACGAATGATGTTGCTGTGACGACGTAACTTCGCCTTCTGACTAGTTTTCAATGGTATGACCTGTTTTACCATATTTAAGCAGATCTCACAGATGCAGTTTACAAAGGCAGTGTTTTTTAGTAATTTCTCTTTTTCTTTTTTACTCAGCTTCTTATAATTTTTCATCAACGGCAAATATTTCTTTATCAACATTACTCAGGAATATAAACAGTTTCGATTTCGGAAGTAGAATGTTGTCCTGATAACACTCTGTACTGGTTAGTGAATTCAACACCATCAAATAACCTGGGGTTCGAAGTAAACCTCTTATATACTTTAAGAAACTCTTCCTTTGAAGGAAAACATTTGACTGCTAGCCACGTTAATCTGACTCATGTCTCGTCTCTGGCCGAAAAGAATCAAATATTGGGTATTCAATGAGATACTACGCATATGCTTGCTTTGATGGAAAATGTTCTGTGTAATAAAGAACACCGAGATATTTAGATGGTGAGAATAAACTGTAAATGTTTCTGCTACCTCAATATTCACCTTATGCATGAGATCGTCCAGTATTATAACCTTATGTCCTTTTATATCCTCTAACGATTTTACGTCATAGATGCCTTCATGAAAATGAATAAGGTTTTTATATTCGTTAAACTTTGCTTGAAATACGTTATAACACCATATTATTTTCACAGGATGCTCTTCAAATATCTCTAATTCACTTAATAATTTTAGTATTGAAAATGTTTTGCCACACCCAGTTGGCCCTGCTATAAGGCACGTTGCAGGTGTACGGAACATGAATTTATGCACGTCCTCCATGATTGGCATCTGTTAATCCAGTAAGGATGTAGTATATGCATGGATGTCCTTTTTAAATATATTTATACATTACCCTAAAGTTACGTTCTACGATTATTTCAAACTTACTCTTTCGAAAGCTTTACAAATATGCCACTCGCTCAGGTCGTTTTCCAATAGGTATTCTCTTAGTATATGTATGCCGTCTCCTAATATATATGTGAAAAGATCACGTATAGAAATCATAGCATGTTTATTTTCTGGTGCATCAGTGTAAATAACCACACCATTGTTCTTTAAACATTGAAATAAATTTATACACATCTATGGAACTCAAGAAGTATTCAATAATATCTTCAGAGTTAGCCGTAAGCATTTTCTTAAATGTGTAGTATTCCTGATACAAAATATAAAGGGCTGTATTCACGTGATTACTCAACAATTCACCCCTTACACTCTGTAATAACACCCTCTTGCGAATCTCTGACATATACTTCAACTGTTGTATTCCTGTAATAAAGAATCCGTACCGCGTGGATTTAAATGTACACGAGTTATACGCTCTCCATACTCTTACCTCCATTCTGATTTTGTTATGTTTCATCGAAAACTCGATAGTGAGTTGTTTAGGTTTCCTCTTCACACTCTGGCTGATAACTACTTTTGCACCGACTAAACCTGAAGGATTAGTAATGCTGTGCGAAATGAATGTTTCGGCCTGTAAACATACATTAAGTAGTTCGTCTGTATTCATAAATACCTTTTGGTTACTAAGTATGCATTTGCGAACTAGTACAAAAACGTGTAAAAGTCACTGCATCGATTCTTTTATAACATTTGAAACTCCACAGTCGGCCAGATTTCCTCCCACTGTACCAATTCCTGTATAAGTGAAAACGTAAGTCGAGCTATGTTGAATACATGAAAATAGCAAGTTCTTGCCACGAAGTTCGATAACATTCTTCTTGCTTGATTACAAGGGAAACTGAGGATCTATCAAAAGATATATTATCCTTATCTAGGAAAGGTATTATAAGAGTTGTTGGTATTATATTCAATCATTCTTAGGAAAAAGCTTTGACGACAGGCATTCTAACCAGGCGTCTCATGGTTGTTGTAAATCAGAATTAAATCTTTTCAATGCCGCCCACCCAAGTTAGTCTGCTTAATAGCAATTACGTATCTATCAATCCCACTCACTCGATTACCAATAGCGATGCACCTTTAGAGTTTATAGTAACTGGTTCAGGGGACTTTTACATCGATCCCTGCGACATCCATTTATACTTGAAAGTGAAACTTTTATCAGAAGACGGAAGCGATCTACCTACCTCCGATGATCATGTCGTTTACACTGAGAGTAACTTCCTGTATACAGCTTTCAGCCAGCTGGAAATATTCCTTAATGAAACACCTGTTAATTCAGCTACAGCCTTATACCCATACAAATGCTACATCAACAATCTTTTAAACTTTAGTGAAGATGCGAAACAATCCCACCTGCAATCCTGTGGGTTCTACAGCTTTAAAGATGTAGATAAAGCATATTGACCGGGCTGCGAAATCTCCAAATAACACATACGAATTTTACGGTCGACTAATGGGGGATCTACTTAATCAGGAGCGGCTTCTACTCCCAGGGGTGGAACTTAAGTTGAAATTGACTAGGTCGGCTCCACAGTTTGCATTGAAAGTAAGCACTAAAAGCGGAGCTACGAGTTCTCCACCATCCCCAATTTTCAAATTGTTGGAGACCTATATTTATGTACGCAAAGTGAAACTCACGGCTAACAGACATCTTGAAATTGAAAAATCACTTCTTTCCTCAACCGCAAAGTACCCCTTGATACGTGTGGAGACAAAGATTTTTAACTTTACACCTGGATTATCAAATATTAACATCCCCAACATTGTTAATGCTACTCTACCCTTGAAAGTTGTAGTAGGTATGCTTGAGCATACAGCTGTAACAGGCAAGTATAAAAAGCCGTCCTTTAAATTCCAGCATTTCAATGTAAAACGGATCAGTCTTCAAGTCGATGGGCATTCACACGGTAGGGATTACGAAACGTCTTATAGCACCATTCCCTATGAGTCGCTGTGCTCTCGGCCTTTCTACGATCTGATAGCTCAAACTGTGCAGTGTAGTGATACAGGAACGGGCATTACACTACAAGATTACGTTGACAATTCTAATTTATATGCTTATGAACTAACACCTGATCTTTCTTCGTCTGCCTCTACGCATTTAAGCGCTGTAACGAGTGGATCCTTAGGATTGAATTTAAATTTTGCTTCGAGCTTACAGGTTCCTGTTTCAGTCATGGTCTATATGGAATACCAGAGTCTCATTGAACTAGACAGGGTTAGAAACGTGCTTCTAAGCGGCTAACCATGAACGAGGCTGAACTTGCCGTGTTACTGGCGTCAGTAAAGGGTTTCAAGCATACATATGCCAGTAATGAAAAGATATAAAAATAAGAGTAAACGAAGGGTTGATATTTAACACTTCACCTAGATGGGAAACTGATCAGGGACATTGGGCTGTACTGTACAAACTTGATGAAAACTGTATGATTCTAGTTGATTCACTGCATCAATCGACGTTATATTCATCCCATTATATAAAGCAATTCCTAAGAAACAATAATTCGAGCTACATGAAAACCTTAACGTTTCCGATACAATCATACTCGTCACAGTTATGTGGACTCTATGCCGTTTACTTTTTACAAGGATTACTTAAAAAGCGCCCTCTTGAAGATCTCGTTAATGTATTCTCAGCTGGAAATCCCATACTCAACGATTTTATTATTGTTCAGGAAATTCTAAAAATGATGTAATTTTACTCAATAAAAGAATATTTTTATAATTGCGTTTCAGTGTATGATTCCTCCTCGTATTCCATCTATTTTAAAAAGAAACTATAAGCGTATAATATATATATATATAATATATTATATATATATATATTATAATATATATATATATATATATATATATTAATATATATATTATATTATATATATTATATATATATATATTAATAGATTATCTACTTTTCTGCGTAGTTTTTTTATATGTAAACTTTAAAGAGTACTAGTTAACCTTTACGCGCATTCCTGCGCCGACGGTTGCCTATGAGGCTTAAAATAACACATTTAGGCTAAAAAATCTATCGTATAAAAACCTTGAAGCAAGGTAATATGTATCAGAGTGTTCAGGATTCCTCGAGTAGATGTGAATACATACGCTCTAATTAAATAATAATGTTTATATATATTATGCTGAAATCTTATAAATAATAATTTATTAAATTAATCATATATATATAATATATAATATAAAATAAATTATATTTATATATATATATATATATATATATATATATATATATATATATATATATATATATATATATATATATATAATAATAATATATATATATATAATAATATATAGTATATAAATATATATATATATATATAAAATATAATATTAAATAATAATATTAGTATACATTGCTGTATTCAGTGTTTTACGTGTGAGATAGAGATGTCGAAGAAGAAAACGGAAATTAATGTCTGCAATAATCAAAAGCTGTTTAAAACGCACTTTCAGCGCCGATGGAGAAACTGTACTCAGAAACCGACTCGTAGAAGTAGCCGAAGAGTGAGAACTTAGATAGAAGCTGTGAGACCTATGAAAATACAGTCAAGTATATGATTCAAAGCAGAAACACCCAAAGCCATGCAAAAGGTAAGTGCGTTAAATTATTATATTATTATTATATTATTATAATATATATATATATATATATATATATATATATATATATATATATATATACTTAAATATATATATATATATTATTATATATATTATATATATATATATATATAATATATATATATATATATATTATATATTATATTATATATAATATATATATATTATATTCACCTTAGTTGCAGCTAATGTTGCTAACATATGAGAATGACAATACCTCAACGACCTGAAACCAGGAACACTGATGGAGTTGATCATTGATATATCGACGGAAATGATGATGAAATATGTGCGAGCGCTAACTTGAATCTGAGAACAATGAAACTTTATTTCTTTAACCTCAAGCTATTGATAAATAGGATTCGACTAGAGTAAATTTCCTATATTATTCTTAACCATATTATATCATAGACGTTATTACAATAAGATATTCTATATATATAAATATATAACTTATAATTACTATTTCATTTACAGTTCTAATACTAAACATCCCATGCACAATGTCAATAAAGTCGGAGTGGCGGAATGCAGTAGGGCCGGTTAGAGAAGCTTATAAATCCAAGCTCAACGCCTAATCTTCAACGATAATGAGGCACGAGCCAGAAGAAGCATCAGTCAGTTTAGAAGAGCAACCACTGCTCAACCTACTAAGAGTATTTCTACAAAACGCCCAGTGAGGAGGAAATCAAGAATGTATGGGGCATTTCAATACATGATTTTCCTGTTTATCTCTATAGCTGTTCTATAACAATCTTCACTTTGTTTTTATATTTACATACATGTTTTCTTCCCTCTATAGATTACACGCCGGAAAGCCCGCAGTCCTAATAAGAAGAGGTTAATCTCCAAACTTGAACGTCGCAAACTTCGTCGTATCGTAGAAGCCCAAAACCAAACTGAGTCAACAGGTCGTGATGCCGTAGATGGTAAATCCAATCCAGATAGCCCAGTCCGTGATTCCGCGGCTCCTTCTACACCTCCCAACGCTGAAAAAACAAGGAAAGGTAAGCATATTTCAAATTCTGGAATACGTATATATTACCCCTATAACAATCTACATTTAGCTTACACGTTCTTTTTCACCTTTCAACAGAAATCATCTGGAGTACCTACCCGTAATCAGAACGCCATAAATACTGGAGGATCCGATGAATCTCCAAATACCCGTGAAGATGCCCCTACCCCCTCTTCTGAAGCGAATATCCCAACTTCGGAATCGTCGGTAAGTTACAATCTAATTATTCTATATATTACTGAAAAATATTACTGGAAAAATATTGTTACATAATAGTATGTATACGAATGTTTATGAATTTTCATTCTTTTTCCAGAAAAAGCAGAAACAGAAAGGGAATCCAGGACGGATTGTAGATGACGGGGCTGTTGCGGGTCCTTCACGCGTAGAGGTGTTTCATGACGATGAGGAGGAGGTTGATGAACCCCCTGCACCTTTCTCGACAGAATTATTGAAGGTAACACGTGAAGGATCTACGCGTAATTCTGGAATTATCGATAACCACCGCTTCAGAGTACGTATCGATACCAGACGGATCTTTAATGGAGTTCAACATTAATCATTTACTGAGGTTGTCATACATAGCTGTGCATAGAACAGGTAAGAGATAGTGACATATCAGAGTATACCCTACGGCAGTTCCTTTTTACGGATAGGAATGGTGGGCAATTCCATATACGAATACTCATGAAATGATATCTCGACCAAATCTCGCGCAGTATCTGTCGGACCGTTTTCTAGAGCTCTTTCAATCTGGTGACCAAGCCATGTTGGACGATTTCATTGTAGATGTCCAGATATGTCATAATCCAGAGGGTAATGGTCCAATTGACCCTTCTTCTGTGAACTTTATACACCCCTACGTCAATAAAGTACACCTAGGTATAAATAACGATGATAGGAGTATAAGAACCAGTGTGGGATGTGGGTTCAGGGCTATAGCTGCATGCTATAAGCTCCACACTCATGTACCTAAAAAGCCAGACGAAGATGCACCTAAAATAAAATCATTTACACCTCAGAATCTACATAAAATAGGTGGACAGATCGCAATTCGCTGCGGACTGACTTATGAAGTACCCCTAAAGGCAGATGATTTTGCCGTAATAGAGGAAACACTTAAATGTAGGATATTTGTTTTTGCTAAAGATAAGCATGACAAACTCGAGATAGTGTTTAAACCGCATGAACAGAATAGGGACTTCTCTCTTATAATAGGAATGATCCCCAAAAACCCATGTATTATTATCCTTTCAGAGATTCCATCAGCGTAGCTTTAGGCAGTGTGGAGTCCGACGTTATCGCAGCCCGTCCTGTTTTTTGCATCAATTTAATAGTTTCACAGACCATTTAATTAATCATTTACAAAACATGCACTGAGTACAGATGTGGGCAATGCTTAACTTACAAATGTAAAGGAAAACCGGGCGATACATCTACGCTTTTACACTGTGATGATTGCAATCGGGATTTCTATAATGAGGATTGTCTTAAATTGCATAAAGACCTCACATGCAAATACCTTAACGTGTGTACATTATGCGACAATGAGATAGTAGCTGATAAACAGGGCAAACACCAACATGACTGCATGCATATTAAATGTGGAGTATGCGACGTGAAGTATGGAATAGAAGGCGATAATCACCAATGTTTCATGAAAAAAGTCAAGGTTCCAACAGATGAAGCTTTTGCCAAGCGTAAGCCCACCTTCACGTTTTATTACGACATCGAAACCTATAATCATAATAGGCGTGAAGAGGAAGGAGGCCGCATAAAAACGGATATGCTCCCCTATATTCTAGTGAGTATGCTAGTATGCAATAACTGCGGGGAGAAGGAACTAGACAATTCATCACCATGTAAGACTTGCGATACTGCCCGAACTGAAATATTCAAGCTGAATTTGGAAGCAACCGGAGAGTATGAGAAGTGTCCTGTCGATCTATTTCTCAACTATATATTCAGATTTGCTGAAAAACACAAGAAGTCAAACATACTAGTTGCAGCTCATAATGGCGGTAAGTTCGACAATCAGTTTGTTTACAGCAAACTGCTTGCCAGACCTACCGTCCATTCCATATCTTCCAATCCGGTAAAGCGTGGAACCAAAATTATAACTATGACACTAACACAATATCAGTTTAAGACACGGTATATGTTTATGGCCTTGCTGCCTTAAAAAAACTACCGAGGCATGGTATTCAAGTGGCTTTCTAAAGATTCCTTATCTTACCTTTTCTTACCCTCGATAATATAAATTACAAGGAAAAAAATTCCGCTAAGAAACCTTTTGAGACACATTCGATGTCCGACAGTGAAAAAAGCTAGATTTGAACGTTGTATCAAACATTTACAATAAGGAACTACGATTATCATGAAGAATGTATTCTTATTGTAACAGGATGTTAATATTCTTCGTCAATCCTTCGAGAAATTCAGGGGTATCTTCCTTAAGGATCATAAAGTTGACTGTCTACTTGATTGTTCTACCATTGCTGCATTATCGTTCATGGTATATAAAATGCACTATATGCCTGAAAATACACTGGCCCATATAGGACGTACTGATGATTCAAACTACTCGTATGATGGTGTGAAATGGCTTACGTTCATGGAGATGTATAAGGGTCGGCGAATCGAACATGCAAGGATGTGTCGAGCTAAATTAAAAATCAAAAAACAAGTACCTAAAGCCGACGCATACGTTGAAATTCCAGCTGAAGACTACGTTCCCTTTGACCTTAATGAGTTCTTAGCCTCCCGTCAACTCAAACGTGAAGAAACAAAGATAGAACTGCAAATAAACAGGCGCCCCCCTCTCCAACTGAACAATATGAAGAAGATTGTCTTACCTCTTCCACGGTTGTTATGCAAGGCATCAAGCCATGCAAGAAGTGTAGAAAGTCTCCATGGTGTTCATCTATAGTACAGCAAGACATGAGACAAAAAGCGGATTACAAGGCACAACGTTACGCAGCGCTTATTAGAATATGGGAATGCGAATGGGCGAAAATGAAAAAAGAGTGTGAGGTCACTATTGTAAACACCAACGACGAAACACGAACTGAGAAGCTAGGCAGATACGTGCAATCAATCGGTAATGAACTTGCAAATGCGAAACTAGAGGTAGGTGAAGCCTTGTACGGTGGTCGTGAACCCTTCGTCTATTACTTTCCACCGACAGAAGGCGTTCAATTGAAGTACCTAGACTTCACTTCATTGTATCCTTTTGTCCAGAAAACAAAACCCTTTCCAGCCGGGACACCCACGAAACTTGTAGGTAGGGATCTTCCTTCCATAGAAAAGTTCGTCCAAGAAATGGATACCACTTATTTCGGCCTCTCGTATGTTTCGGTATTACCTCCTAAGAATCTGTACACTCCTGTCCTCCCTGCCCGATATGACAATCGGTTAATATTTTCACTTTGTAGAACATGCAGCGCATCCGGCTATGAAGGCAAATGCAGACACAACGATAACCAGCGCATGCTAAAAGGCGTATACTGCAGTCCTGAGTTGGAATTAGCTGTAAAGAAAGGCTATGAGATCAAAAAGATCCACGAAATATGGAAATTTACTCCTTCAAATGACATATTCGGCAAATACATTGAAACATTCTTGAAATGATGGAAAACTGAGGCTTCGGGGTTGCCAGATGGAATAACCGATAAAGACTGTGAAGAATTCTTTCAATACCTGCGAGATTTCAAGGACATCGAGGGCGTAACACTTGATCCAGCCAATATTAAAAGTAATCCTGGAATGCGATATATAGCTAAATTACTCCTCAATTCATTATGGGGAAAACTAGCTCAACGTATTCCATGAAGACATAGTCTGTACGAGTTACGCCCAGGTCTGGGACTTAATGAAGAGAGCTGATCTTAAGGTTAGAAATATCATTGTAGCGTGATATTTCTAACCTTAAGATCAGCTCTCTTCATTAAGTCCCAGACCTGGGCGTAACTCGTACAGACTATGTCCTCATTCATGGGAATACGTTGAGCTAGTTTTCCCCATAATGAATTGAGGAGTAATTTAGCTATATATCGCATTCCAGGATTACTTTTAATATTGTCTGGATCAAGTGTTACGCCCTCGATGTCCTTGAAATCTCGCAGGTATTGAAAGAATTCTTCACAGTCTTTATCGGTTATTCCATCTGGCAACCCCGAAGCCTCAGTTTTCCATTTCAAGAATGTTTCAATGTATTTGCCGAATATGTCATTTGAAGGAGTAAATTTCCATATTTCGTGGATCTTTTTGATCTCATAGCCTTTCTTTACAGCTAATTCCAACTCAGGACTGCAGTATACGCCTTTTAGCATGCGCTGGTTATCGTTGTGTCTGCATTTGCCTCATAGCCCTGGATGCGCTGCATGTTCTACCAAAGTGAAAATATTAACATTGTCATACGGGCAGTGATGACAGGAGTGTTACCAATTCTTAGGACGTAATACGAAACATACAGAGGCCCGAAATAAGTGTATCCATTTCTTGACGAACTTTTTATGAAGGAAGATCCTACCTACAAGTTTCGTGGTGTCCCGGCTGCGGAAAGGGTTTTGTTTCTGACAAAAAAGAACAATGATGAAGTCTAGTACTTCAATTGAACGCCTTCTGTCGGTGGAAAGTAATAACGAAGGGTTCTGTACGACCACCGTACAAGGCTTCACCTACCTTCTAGATTTCCATTGCCAAGTTCCATCCGATTATTGCACGATCTGCCCTAGGCTTCTCAGTCGTGTTTCTTCGTTGTGTACAATAGTGAACCTCAACCACTCTTTTCATTTCGCCTTCGCATCCCATATTCTAATAACCTCTAACCTTGTGCCTTGTAATCCGCTTCTTGTCTCATGGTCTTGCTGTAACCTATCAGACTTGACCACACCATGGAGACTTTTCTAAACCTCCTGCAGCTTATTGCCCTTGCCATACACAACCGATGGGAAGAGTTAAGACAATCTTCTTCATGTGTTCCAGTGGAGAGGGGGGCGCCTTATTCAGTTCATCGTTTGTACATTAACGTGAGTTGACGCGACTAAAAACTCATAATGTTCAAAGAACTTAATCTTCAGCTGGATTTCAACGTAGCGTCTGGCTTATACCCTGTTTTTGATTTTAAATTTACGCTCGCCACCATTCCTTGCATGTTCGATTCGCCGACCCTTATACATCTCCATGAACGTAAGCCATTTCACACCATCATACGAGTAGTTTGAATCATCAGTACGTCCTATATGGGCCAGTGTATTTTCAGGCATATAGTGCATTTTATATACCATGAACGATAATGCAGCAATGGTAGAACAATCAAGTAGACAGTCAACTTTATGATCCTTAAGGAAGATACCCCTGAATTTCTCGAAGGATTGACGAAGAATATTAACATCCTGTTCACAATAAGAAATACATTCCTTCATGATATCGTAGTCCTTATTGTTAAATGTTTGATACCAACGTTCAAAATCAGCCTTTTCACTGTCGGACATACGATGTGTCTCAAAGGTTTCCTTAGCCGGAATTTTTCCCTTGTAATTTATATTCTCGAGGGTAAGAAAACGGTAAGGAAAGAATCCTTTAGAAAGCTCACCTGTAATACCCATGCACTTAGGTAGTTTTTTCAAGGCACAAGGCATAAACATTAACGTGTCCTTAAACTGGATATTGTGGTTAGCTGTCATAGTTATTATTTTGGTTCCACGCTTCACAGGGTTGGAGGATATGGAATGGACGGTAGGTCTGGCAAGCAGTTTGCTGTAAACAAACTGATTGTCAAACTTACCGCCATTATGAGCTGCAACTAGTTATGTTTGACTTTTTGTTTTCAGCCAAATCTGAATATATAGATGAGAAATAGATCGATCAGACACTTCTCATTTACTCTCCTGTTGCTTCCAAATTACTTGAAATTTCAGTTCGGTCAGTATTCGCAAGTCTTACATGTGATGAATTTGTCTAGTTCCTTCTCCCCGCAGTTATTGCATACTAGCATACTCACTAGAATATAGGGGAGCATATCCGTTTTTATGCGGCCTCCTTCCTCTTCACGCCTATTATGATTATAGGTTTCGATGTCGTAATAAAACGTGAAGGTGGGCTTACGCTTGGCAAAAGCTTCATCTGTTGGAACCTTGACTTTTTTCATGAAACATTGGTGGTTATCGCCCTCTATGCCGTACTTCTCGTCGCATAAGCACATTTATATGCATCAGTTCATGTTGTGTTTGCCCTGTTTATCAGCTACTATCTCATTGTCGCATAATACCACACGTAAGTATTTGCATGGAGTTCTTTATGCAATTAAGACCCAAATCCTCATTATAGAAACCCGATTGCAATCATCACATTTAAAAAGCGTAATGTATCAGCCCGTTTTCCTTTACATTTGTAGTTAAAAGCAATGCCCACATCTGATATTCAGGCCATTCGTTTTGTAATATGATAATTAATGTCTGTGAAACTATAACATGATGACAAAAAACAGACTGCGATAACGTCGGAATCCACCCACGCCTAAAAGTACCTTGAGAATCTCCTGGAAAGGATAATAAAATGGTTTCTTTGATCATATCCTATTTAAAAAGAGAGGAAAGTTCCCTAGTTCTTTTCATGCGGTTTAAACACTATCTCGAGTTTGTCATACTTATCTTCAGCAAAAACAAATATCCTACATTTAAGTGTTTCCTCTATTACGGCAAAATCATCTGCCTTTAGGGGTACTTCATAAGTCAGTCCGCAGCGAATTGCGATCTGTCCACCTATTTTATGTAGATTCTGAGGTGTAAATGATTTTATTTTAGGTGCATCTTCGTCTGCTTTTAGTACATGATAGTTGGAGCTTATAGCATGCAGCTATTAGCCCTGAACCCACATCCCACACTGGTTCTTATACTCCTATCGTTATTTATACCTAAGTGTACTTTATTGACGTGGGGGTGTATAAAGTTCACAGAAGAAGGGTCAATTGGACCATTACCCTCTGGATTATGACATATCTGAACATCTACAATGAAATCATCCAGCATGGCTTGGTCACCAGATTGAAAGAGCTCTAGAAAACGGTCCGACAGATACTGCGCGAGATTTGGTCGAGATATCATTTCATGAGGAATTCGTATATGGAATTGCCCACCATTCCTATCCGTAAAAAGGAAACCTGCCCGTAGGGTATACTCTCGATATGTCACTACTCCTCTTACCTGTTCTATCACGCTATGTATGACACCTACTAGTACATCATTAATGTCTCGAACTCCATTAAAGATCCGTCTGGTATCGATACGTACTCTGAAGCGGTGGTTATCGATAATTCCAGAATTACGCGTAGATCCTTCACGTGTTACTTTCAATAATTCTGTCGAGAAAGGTGCAGGGGGTTCATCAACCTCCTCCTCATCGTCATGAAACACCTCTACGCGTGAAGGACCCGCAACAGCCCCGTCATCTACAATCCGTCCTGGATTCCCTTTCTGTTTTTGCTTTTTCTGGAAAAAGAATGAAAATTCATAAACATTCGTATACATACTATTATGTAACAATATTTTTCCAGTAATATTTTGTAGTAATATATAGAATAATTAGATTGTAACTTACCGACGATTCCGAAGTTGGGATATTCGTTTCAGATAAGGGGGTAGGGGCATCTTCACGTGTATTTGGAGATTCATCGGATGCTCCAGTGTTTATGGCTTCTAGATTACGCGTAGTACTTCCAGAATTTCTGTTGAAAGGTGAAAAAGAACGTGTAAGCTAAATGTAGATTGTTATAGGGGTAATATATACGTATTCCAGAATTTGAAATATGCTTACCTTTCCTTGTTTTTTCGTCTCAGCGTTGGGAGCGTAGAAAAGGAGCCGCGAATACGGACTGTGCGATCTGGATTGGATTTACCATCTACGGCATCACGACCTGTTGACTCGGTATGGTTTTGGGCTTCTACGATACGACGAAGTTTGCGACGTTCAAGTTTGGAGATTAACCTCTTCTTATTAGGACTGCGGGCTTTCCTGCGTGTAATCTATAGAGGGAAGAAAACATGTATGTAAATATAAAAACAAAATGTAGATTGTTATAGAACAGCTATAGAGATAAACAGGAAAATCATGTATTGCACATACCATTCCTTGATTTCCTTCGGTACTGGTTCGGTTTGTAGAAATACATCCTCCACCAAGCTGTGCGGCACCTGCTTCGTACGTGACACTGGATGATGCTTCGGATTTGGCTCGTTCAGCATTATTCCGTTGAAGCTTACGACGTTCGAGCTTGGATATCAGCCTTCTCTTAACAGGACTAATTGCATTCCGGCCACCTCCGACTTTGTTGACACATTGGCCCTTGACTGTTTCAATATTAGCACACTGTAATGAAATAGTATATAAGTATATATTGATTATATTATAAGATATATACTATTTAATACGTCTATGAATATATAGCTTTAAGAAATAATAGAGAAAAACTTACTCATAGTCGAAATAACTATTATCAATAGCTTGAGATTAGAAAAGTCATTTTCTCTCAGATTCAAGGTAGCGTCGCACATATTCCTCATCAAATTTCCTAGATAATATCAAATCACTCCATCAGTGTTCACTGCGTTCAGGGTCGTAGCGTATTTCATTCTCACTATGTCTAAAGCACCTACGCTGCAAAATAAAGTGAATATATAATATATATATATAATATATATATATATATATATATATATATATATATATAATATATATATATATATATATATATATATATAATATTATATATATATATATATATATATATATATATATTATATATATATATATATATATATATATATATATACTATAATAAAATAATAATAATAATAATAATTTAACGACACTTACCCTTTTGCATGGCTGGGTGTATTCTGCTTTGATCATCAATAGCTTCGACTGCATTTTCATAGGTCCGCACAGCTTCTACTAGTTCCACCTCTTCGACTACTTCTACGAGCACGGTTTCTGATACAGGTTCGACATCTCCACTGAAAGTGCGTTTTAGACCACGTTTTTGATTATTTGCAGCCATATTTTCGTTTTCTTCTACAATTCTTGTCAACTAACGTAAAACACTGAAACAGAAATGTATATATATATATATATATATATATATAATATAGTTATATATATATTATATATTATATATATAATATAAATATATTATTATATATATAATAAATATATATATATAATTATATATATATATATATATATAGATATATATATATATATATATATATATATATATATATTAATATACAAATATAATACATATATTAATATTATTAATTAAATAAATTATTATATTATTAAGATTTCAAGCATATATATATATATAAACATTATTATTACATTAGAGCGTATGTAATTCACATCTACTACGAGGAATCCCCTGAAACACACTGAATAAATTTACCTTGACACCTAGGTTTTTTATACGTTACATTTCAGCCCTGAGGGCGTGTATTTTAAGCCTAATAGGTAACCCCCTGTACAGGAATGCTCGTAAAGGTTAACTAGTACTCTTTAAAGTTTACATATGTATTTCAAATGAGGAACAATTAAGCCTAATGTGCGTAAAGGTTAACTAGTACTCTTTAAAGTTTACATATGTATTTCAAATGAAGAACAATGTCTTAAATCTATTAATATATATATACAGGAAATATTATTATACGCTATAGTTTCTTTTAAAATAGATGGAATACGAGGAGGAATCATACACTGAAACGCTATTATAAAAAATATTCTTTTATTGAGTAAAATTACATCATTTTTAGAATTTCCTGAACAATAATAAAATCGTTGAGTATGGGATTTCCAGCTGAGAATACATTAACGAGATCTTCAAGAGGGCGCTTTTTAAGTAATCCTTGTAAAAAGTAAACGGCATAGAGTCCACATAACTGTGACGAGTATGATTGTATCGGAAACGTTAAGGTTTTCATGTAGCTCGAATTATTGTTTCTTAGGAATTGCTTTATATAACGGGATGAATATAACGTCGATTGATGCAGTGAATCAACTAGAATCATACAGTTTTCATCAAGTTTGTACAGTACAGCCCAATGTCCCTGAGCAGTTTCCCATCTAGGTGAAGTGTTAAATATCAACCCTTCGTTTACTCTTATTTTTATATCTTCTAATTCATTACTGGCATATGTATGCTTGAAACCCTTTACTGACGCCAGTAACACGGCAAGTTCAGCCTCGTTCATGGTTAGCCGCTTAGAAGCACGTTTCTAACCCTGTCTAGTTCAATGAGACTCTGGTATTCCATATAGACCATGACTGAAACAGGAACCTGTAAGCTCGAAGCAAAATTTAAATTCAATCCTAATGATCCACTCGTTACAGCGCTTAAATGAGTAGAGGCTGACGAAGAAAGGTCGGCTGTTAGTTCATAAGCATATAAATTAGAATTGTCAACGTAATCTTGTAGTGTAATTCCCGTTCCTGTATCACTACACTGCACAGTTTGAGCTATCAGGTCGTAGAAAGGCCGAGAGCACAGCGACTCATAGGATGGTGCTATAAGACGTTTCGTAATCCCTACCGTGTGAATGCCCATCGACTTGAAGACTGATCCGTTTTACATTGAAATGCTGGAATTTAAAGGACGGCTTTTTATACTTGCCTGTTACAGCTGTATGCTCAAGCATACCTACTACAACTTTCAAGGGTAGAGTAGCATTAACAATGTTGGGGATGTTAATATTTGATAATCCAGGTGTAAAGTTAAAAATCTTTGTCTCCACACGTATCAAGGGGTACTTTGCGGTTGAGGAAAGAAGTGATTTTTCAATTTCAAGATGTCTGTTAGCCGTGAGTTTCACTTTGCGTACATAAATATAGGTCTCCAACAATTTGAAAATTGGGGATGGTGGAGAACTCGTAGCTCCGCTTTAGTGCTTACTTTCAATGCAAACTGTGGTGCAGACCTAGTCAATTTCAACTTAAGTTCCACCCCGGGGAGTAGAAGTCGCTCCTGATTAAGTAGATCGCCCTAGTCGACCGTAAAATTCGTATGTGTTATTTGGAGATTTCGCAGCCCGGTCAATATGCTTATCTACATCTTTAAAGCTGTAGAACCCACAGGATTGCAGGTGGGATTGTTTCGCATCTTCACTAAAGTTTAAAAGATTGTTGATGTAGCATTTGTAAGGGTATAAGGCTGTAGCTGAATTAACAGGTGTTTCATTAAGGAATATTTCCAGCTGGCTGAAAGCTGTATACAGGAAGTTACTCTCAGTGTAAACGACATGATCATCGGATGTAGGTAGATCGCTTCCGTCTTCTGATAAAAGTTTCACTTTCAAGTATAAATGGATGTCACAGGGATCGATGTAAAAGTCCCCTGAACCAGTTACTATAAACTCTAAAGGTGCATCGCTATTGGTAATCGAGTGAGTGGGATTGATAGATACGTAATTGCTATTAAGCACACTAACTTGAGTTGGGGGAACATTGAAAAGATTTAATTCTGATTACAACAACCATGAGACGCACTGGTTAAGAAATGCATCCTGTCGGGTCAAAAGCTTTCCTAAGAATGATTAGAATATAATACCACACCTCTTATATACTTTCCCTAGATAAGGATATATATATTCTGATGATCCCTCAGTTCCCTTGTAACCTTCAAGCAAGGAAGAAGTGTTATCGAACCTTCGTGCAAAGAACCTTGCTATTTTCATGTGTTCAACATGCTCAGACTTAACCGTTTCATCTCTATACAGGACATTGTACAGTGGGAGGAAAATCTGCCAGACTGTGGAGTTTCAATTGTTTATAAAAGAAATCCCGATGGCAGTGACTTTTACACGTGTACTAGTTCCCATGCATACTATAGTAACCAAAGGGTATTTATGAATACAGACGAACTACTTAATGTATGTTTACATGCCGAAACATTCATTTCGCAGTGCAGTAATCCATCGGGCAGTTTAATCGGAGCAAAAGTAGTTATCAGCCAGAGTGTGAAGAGGAAACCTAAACAACTCACTATCGAGTTTTCGATGAAACATAACAAAATCAGAATGGAGGTAAGAGTATGGAGAGCGTATAACTCGTGTACATTTAAATCCACGCGGTACGGATTCTTTATTACAGGAATACAACAGTTGAAGTATATGACCGAGATTCGCAAGAGGGTGTTATTACAGAGTGTAAGGTCAGAAATGTTGAGTAATCACGTGAATACAGCCCTTTATATTTTGTATGAGGAGTACTACACATTTAAGAAAATGCTTACGGCTAACTCTGAAGATATTATTGAATACTTCTTGAGTTCCATAGATGTGCATAAATTTATTTCAATGTTTAAAGAACAATGGTGTGATTCTATTTACACTGATGGACCAGAAAATAAACATGCTATGATTTCTATACGTGATCTTTTCACATATATATTAGGAGACGGCATACATATACTAAGAGAATACCTATTGGAAAACGACCTGAGCGAGTGGCATATTTGTAAAGCTTTCGAAAGAGTAAGTTTGAAATAATCGTAGAACGTAACTTTAGGGTAATGTATAAATATATTTAAAAAGGACATCCATGCATACTACATCCTTACTGGATTAACAGATGCCAATCATGGAGGACGTGCATAAATTCATGTTCCGTACACCTGCAACGTGTCTTATAGCGCCAACTGGGTGTGGCAAAACATTTTCAATACTAAAATTATTAAGTGAATTAGAGATATTTGAAGAGCATCCTGTGAAAATAATATGGTGTTATAACGTATTTCAAACAAAGTTTAACGAATATAAAAACCTTATTCATTTTCATGAAGGCATCTATGACGTAAAATCGGTAGAGGATATAAAAGGACATAAGGTTATAATACTGGACGATCTCATGCATAAGGTGAATATTGAGGTAGCAGAAACATTTACAGTTTATTCTCACCATCTAAATATCTCGGTGTTCTTTATTACACAGAACATTTTCCATCAAAGCAAGCATATGCGTAGTATCTCATTGAATACCCAATATTTGATTCTTTTCGGCCAGAGACGAGACATGAGTCAGATTAACGTGCTAGCCAGCTCAAATGTTTTCCCTTCAAAGGAAAGAGTTCTTAAAAGTATATAAAGAGGTTACTTCGAAACCCCACGGTTATTTGATGTGTGAACTTCACCCTAAAAACACAGAGTGTTACTCCGCACAAACATTCTACCTTCCGAAATCGAAACTGTTTATATTCCTGAGTAATGTTGATAAAGAAATATTTGCCGTTAATGAAAAAAATATAAAAAAACTGGATAAAAAGAAAAAGAGAAATTACTAAAAAACACCACCTTGTAAACTGTACTCGAAGATTCTGTTATTAAATATGGTTAAAACATCATACCATTGAAACTGATCAAAGAGAAGTTACGTCGTCACAGAACATTCATTCGTTAAACTTGTCCGTAAAGTTAAGACGAAGAATTTAAAGAATAAAAAGAAACTGTTACAGCAAGGCGGAGGAGTTTTCCTTCCATTACTCTTCTCAGTAGTTGGTCCTTTGCTGTCTAAACTGTTAGCAGGGAATCACACGTAAGAATGAAGAAGGCTGTAGTAATACCATTCGAACAATATACAAAGTTACAGGATAATTCTCTGCCTATTCCTCAACCTCTTCCCGAAGCACTACTCGATCCGAGAGTTGAACAGATACGTAATATTGAAAAGGAATTAGCAGATATATTAACTTCAAAAGTTAATATAGACGAGAAAAGGATGAAATATCAGGAAATATTACAAAAATTATTAGAAGTCAAAGACAAGTATACAGGAATGCATCCTATTTCAAATGAAGTTTCACAACGTGACTATGAAAGAAAGGATTTTAAAAAGGTTTTAGAAAACAGCTTACCTCCTACATTGAAAAATAAAGGTCACGCATTATATGATACTTTAAAAGATCAGTTAAATTGGAACGAATTAGGTCAGATTGTAGTTAATGATCAACCCCTTCAAGGCTCAAATATAGTAGACCTGGTCTCAGACTTAGTTCGAGACTGGAAAAAGAAGCCTATACCAGGCTGGGATGTCATTAAACGCGAGTTACAGGGTATTAATTTCCCTAGGAGTTTAATTCATAATAAGCAGAGGCTACAGGATTGGGATAATCATTATCAACCATCGGTATCCGATCCTGTAGGTCCTAATGAACGACCTTACAAAGGAATATTACATCGTAAGAGCAAAACAATAAGTAGTCCTCAAGCAATAAGAAAAAAGCGAAATGAATTAGCGCGAAACTGGTTAAGAATGTAATATACATTACGTCATTTGAATACAAAGATACAGCTGAATCACTCTCATCATAAAATATTCAGAAACAGAATCGCGCAATATACAAGAATACACAGGAACATTCTTGTATGTACAAGAACGACGTTATCTCCATTAGGCCTAAAAGTGTAACTCCGCCTCTTATGTTTCACCATCATAACTCTTAACCCTAATCAGATGATTGGCTGAGGGAACGTAAGCCAGCAAACGGGGCGGAGCTAGATAAGCTCCGCCCACCTCTTATTCATGTATATAAGACCCAGCGCACTCTAAAGCATCATATATTTGTATTCCTACCTTTCAATGGTTAGTAGTTGTGTTACGACCGAAATGACGTGCTTAGTTAGAAATATCACGATCAGTGAGCTAACGTCTTGGTCTGTGGTGCATCAGCATTGCGCTGTTATCTTACGTTTTAGAAGAAGGCCATCAGGGGACCGCTACATTACATGCTTATCCCCTCAACCTACTTATAATAAGCCTTTATTCATCTCTGTAGAAAGTCTCGGCATCATCATGGAAGCTGTTTCGGATTGGAAGTCCAAAGACTATATGAACTTCAGCGTTCTAAATGAATGGGGGATAGCTATATCACAAGGGGGCCATGAAGATCACAAGCGGTTAACCCTGATTTTTTCCTTACATGAAAACACTCCGCGCGTACATATAGGGTGTTGGCTGCGACGTAATGCTTCATCTGTTTTCTCACCAAGCCCGCACACAATTACAATAAGTGGTAAAGAATCCATCGAGCTGTTCCTAAAGATGAATGATGAATTCCTACATAGATTAGAAGATACGAATACACTGGAGGACCTCATAAACACCGCATATCGATTGGTTTATAACATCTACAGTGATAGTTTTTTATTTAACTCTAACAACGTTGCGAAGATGTTAGAGGTCATAGACCTTAATCGTTTTACTCCTGTATGGAATCAGGAAATGAGTGGCGACAGATATAAAAATCATACTCTGAAGATTTCAGCGGCTGAAATGTATATGTTCATTACAGGAGAGGGAAGGGTAGGATTAGAATCCTACGTTGAAGCGACGCAAGCAATTCTCGATGCATTAAAGTAATATATTCAAATAAACCTAATTATTATTATTACTGTAAATATTACTACCTCTGTGTAAATATTATCGTAGCAGTGTAAATAAAATGTTTTTATATTTTTACATTTCCTTATCCTTTTTATTTTTGGGATTGTGCATATATATATATTATTTTTATTTTATTATTTAATTTTATTTTTTTTATTTTTATTTTATTTTTTTATTTTTTATTTTTATTTATTTATTTTTTTTTTTTATTTATTTTTATTTTTTTTTTATTTTTTTTAATTTATTTTTATTATTTATATTATATAATACATAATATATATATATATATATATATATATATATATATATATATATATATATATATATATATATATATATATATATATATATATATATATATATATATATATATATATATATATATATAAACCGCTTACATATTGATCAGTAGCTAGCATGGGGGCAAAGGAGGTAGTTGATAGACATTACTTCAACCTGAGGGAACCAAATAGTTTTGGAGGTTTCACTAGATTTGCCTTAACATTTTCTAATATTAAAAAAGAATTGAAAAAATATTTAGAGGGCGAAGAGGCATTACTCTACATAAGCCTGCTAAGAAAAAATTTGCCTCACGGAAAAACCATAGCCCTTCAGTTCCGATGTGTGTGGCAATTAATTTAACGGAAATGAATTGTAAAATATAGTTCATAATATGGTTTCAATACGTGCTTTTTACTATTGATGTGTATACTCTAGATTACCTTGGTTGAAACCTTAAAGATAAAAGGATCGGCTTACAGTTGCCCGTCAGTACTTGAAATTATAAAGCGTGAGGAGAACACCTAATCATTTCTGGACGAATTCAGAATGAATCAAAGGGCGAGAGTTCAGAGTTTAACTTGGGAGTATGTATAAGCTATTACAATACATTTTCCGTAAACAAAGCGGCTATAGTTGAAAGAGTCCAACGTACTATTAAAGAGCGCATGCATAGGTATTTTACTAAAATGAACACTTTTAAATATATTGATATACTGGACGATCTGGCTTATTCTTATAACAGATCTTACCATAGAACTATAAAAACAACACCTTTAGAAATGTCAAAAACTAGAGGTCATACATCGCATAGGGTCGAAAAAGAAAACAAAATAAAAGATAATTCAGGAATAAAGGTGAATGACTATGTAAGAGTATCTCGAACAGAAGAAAGATTCAGAAAAGGGTATGAAGCCGGATACTGAAGTTTTTAAAGTTCACAATATCCGTCCACTCCGTCGTGATAGTTTAAAGTTATATTATCTGGAGGATTTAAATGGTGAAAAGATAAAAGGAGGATTTTATAAACAAGAAATACAAAAAGTAAGGTTCAACCCTGTAACTCACGAATATAAAATTGAAAAAATATTAGCTACGAGAGGTAAAGGAAAAAATAAACAGGTACTTGTGAAATGGAAGGGGTATCCTGCTAAGTTTAATACTTATATAAAAGCAAGTGAAGTTAAGAATCATTAATCAGTTGATATTATAATCATGGAGAGGTTAGATCACTTTTATTTAACTCTACCATCTTCAGCCTCCTTGGATTTACATCCTGATAATAATCTCGCTGATTTCACAACTGAACTAGTTAACCATGTTTACCTTGAACGAACAGAGTATGAAGTGGGATTATGTGAAATGATATTAAATACAGACATAGAAAATTTACCACCCAATCTATTCTGGATGACGGTGTACAGAAGTGTAGAATGTGTTGAAACTATATTACAAGTGAATACTCGTTATCTGAAAAGGACTACAATTGCCAAAAAGGTGAATACGCCACATTTGCTAACAAAAGAGTACTTCATTGAAGAATTGCTCTGACGGTCTTATTTTAATTCGCTGCCTGCTATTTTCAGCATTTAAACGACCTCTTGATATGAGTTTATGTGTAAGGATTTTAATACAAAAACTGACTATGCGAACCAATGAAAGTTAAAAGTAATAATATCTTAAGCATCAAAGCAAGTGTAAACTGCGAGACACGTCTACGTTTTTTCTCGAGCGCTCACCATGGCAAAAGAAAAACATATTCGGAAAAGTATGCTGAGCTGAGTATACTTCATGACATCCCTACTATGTTGAAGAGGGTTATACTATCTGTAGAATAAACCCTTAACTTGGCATGAACAAAAAGATGACGCAGACCGAGAGTACTGCATTATACATTTACCCCCTCCGAATGCTCAACCGCTCTGGATCTGCTTACGTTATACAGAGTGTTCCATCAATTATGTAGTAACATTACAGCTCCTCTGCTTACGTGTTGATGCACCTTACTGATAAGTTTATCACCTTTCCGAATTGTTCATTACCTTCCTCTAAGTAAATACGAAATTAATCTATTAAGAAATATACATTAAAGACGTTAGAGGGTAATGCACCTTTTACACCTGACAGTCTAAATTTGCTTAAAATGCATGTAAAAGAAAAAGTATATAACTATATACTGAACGGCTGTAGGTCAAACGTAGAGGAGGGTACCCTATTTAAAGCAGGCATAGTGGTTTCCACTCATTCAATAACTATCTCCTATACCGCGAAGTTTAGTTAAAAGAAAACCTCTACTTGAAAATGCGGGTTGACAAGTACTTTGTCGGCTCTAGAATGCAGCGCGGGCATGGCGTTTCTGGCTTTTTTGCACGTCTCTTGAGAGGTGCCATGCCTCTTTTGAAACGCAGCGGTACCTATATAGGCAAAAAAGCGGCAAAGGCTGGCATAGAAACTTTGCACGATATCGCCAGCGGCGAGGATGCAAAGTTATCCTTAAAACGTAGACTAGCAGACGCTTCCGATGATATGTTAAATGACGTCAAACTAAAAATCAGGAAAAAAATGACTGGTCAGGGCTTGAAGAGAAGAAAAAGAATTGCTAAGCGATCAAGAAAAAAAGTTAAAAAACAGTCACGACCAATAACAAAGAAAAAGAAGAAGAGGAAGCTACAGCGGACGAACTCTTCTGGACATGATACGAAAAGGATGACGAATAAGAAGCGTAAGATACGTAAAAAACGCAAAAGAAAGACGCAGAAGCGTAAAAATCAAAGGGATATTTTTTCATTGTAAATAATAAAACTTAAACGAATATGGTCCCTTCTTTACACCTCCTACGTGCATATATATATATATATATATATATATATATATATATATATATATATATATATAAAATAAATAAATAAATATATATATAATATATTATAAATATATTTATATATATATATATATATATAACATTCTTATTTACAAATGTATAAATAAATAATAAAAAATAAAATTAAATAAAATTAAATAAAATATTAATTCACAATAAAAACCTTAAACGTTTCGATACATCAATCTCTACATCACACCTATGTGACTCACTACACCGTTTAACTATTTTACAAACGCATACTTAAAAAGCGCTCCTCTTGAACATCTCGTTATGTATTCTCCAACTCAGCA
>JABUQX010042908.1:40000-45000 GCA_015478945.1 Trachelipus rathkii
CAGTTGCTGGACGGGCATCTCTCTCTCTCTCTATCTGTCTATCTCAATATATTTATAGATATATATATATATATATATAATATATAATATATATATAATATAGTATATATATATATAGATATATATATATTTATATATATAATATATATATATATATATATATATATATATATATATATAGCTATATATCAATAGATTTATATATATATATATAATCAAGGGAGAATGGCAATTCAGGTTGCTGGACGATTCTTTCTCGCTCTCTCTCTATCTGTTCTATCCTATATAAAATATTATATATATAATATTATAATATATATATAATATATATATATATTAGGCTTATGTACTTCAGGTGTTATTGTATGATGAAGGTATGAAACCTTAACATACAGAGGTTCACGTTACCATTAGGGATGGGGAGTTCTCTGGTAATTAGTACTTGAAGGTTCGGAAACCCGGGATACTCCGGATGACATACGCTCACATCCACGTTCGGGCTATGAAGATACCTTTTATTTCGCGGCTGCGGACTTAACAACGGTTCAGGCGGGCGGGAGCGTGCCTGCGGGCGCTCGAGGCGACGGGAAAACGCGCGGGTATGAAAAACCGGCTGCAGAAACCGGCGGGCTTGCGGTCGCACCTGCGGAGTGCGTGCGATCGAAACAACAAAGTTAAACATCAAAAAAGCTAAGCCCTAAAGACAGGATCAAAAATTACCGTGTTGCAAAAATGACCCATGGCCGAAAAAAATAGGGTAAGGTGGGGTAAAATAGGGGGGGCAATACGTACGACGGAGGCTTCGCCTCCGTCTGGCGCAACCCTTCTTCGAAGGGTTGCAAAAATTAGGGTTGCCAAAAAAAATTAGGGTTGCCAAAAAATTAGGGTTGCCAAAAAATTAAGGTTGCCAAAAAGATCAAGGCCCAAAAAGGCCAAGGCCAAAAAAGGTCAAGGTCAAAAAAGGTCAAGGGCGGTCAAGGTCAGGTAGGTGGTCAAGGTCATTTTTCTCAAAACCCATCTCCTACACTCTAGTCAACTTAAAAAAAAATTTTTGCTTATTCTTTCAGTTGTTAACATACCTAAATTGTAGGAAGAGTGTCAATGGTTTTTAAAGTTTGAAGTCCATGTGTTGACGAATCGAGGTATCTAAGAACATCGAGGAAAAATATTAGGAGTTTCAAGGATTTGATCTCCATAAAGCAGGTAAGAAAAACTAAAATTTAAGTGTTTAAGGTGAAACTGAGGAAGAATCTTAGAAAAGTTTAGAAATTATAATGTTAAAGTAAATACACCTTTTTAAGGAAAGTCTTGAAAGCGTAATAAGTTAAAGTTAACATTAATGTTTGGTAAAGTCAAGCAAGAGTGGATAAATTGCAAAAACTCATCTTGATATTAAGTCATAATAATTGAAAGAATACACTAATATACCAAGTAAGTAAACTCCAAGTTGGTATGCATAGTTTATTATTATTATTATTATTATTATTATTATTATTATTATTATTATTATTATTATTATTATTATTATTATTATTATTATTTATATTATTAAATATTATTATTATTATTATTATTATTATTATTATTATTTATTATTATTATTATTATTATTATTATTATTATATTATATTATTATTATTATTATTATTATTGTATTATTTTTTATTATTCATTATTATTATTATTATTATTATTATTATTATTATTATTATTATTATTATTATTATTATTATTATTATTATTATTATTATTATTATTATTATTATTATTATTATTATTATTATTATTATTATTGATATTAGCATTGGTATTGTTATTTAATATTTATTGTTATTATTGCTAATATCTATACTTATTATTATTATTATTATTATTATTATTATTATTATTATTATTATTATTATTATTATTATTATTATTATTATTATTATTATTATTATTATTTTTATTATTTTATTATTATTATTATTATGATGATGAAACATGATTATTGATGATCATAATTATAGATTGTGATTATGATGATTGTGATTATGATGATGTGATTATTATTATTATTATTATTATATTATTATTATTATTATATATTATTATTATTATTATTATTATTATTATTTTATATTATTATTATTATTATATTATTATTATTATTATTATTATATTATTATTATTTATAGCTTATTATTTATTATTTGTTATTTGTTTTTTGTTATTTGTTATTTTAATTATTTTTGTTATTGTTTATATGTTATTGTTATTATTATTAACATTATTTTTATAATTTAATTAGTAGTGCTGCCTGTGATTTATAATCATGTGAGGCACTAGTGTCGGGCCACCACTTTGAAGTCGCTCATCCAAAACCAAGATTCATAAGTTTTTGGAACTTTTGGTGCTGCCACAGTAGAGTGGCGCATTATCAGTACTTGTTTTATCATTCGGAAGGTTCCGGGCTAGACGATCCTTAATGAAGCTATCCACATGGAGAAGATTTTTCAGGAAGACGGTTTGCATCTTGCCGCAAAGTGCAAGTGTTCGGGTTTCTCTTTACAGTTATCATTTGATCCAAACACTTTTCTATTTGAAGCAGCGATTTTTGAAATCTCGATGAGAAGCGCTGCTTGCTGGAGGTTATATTCTTCGGCAAAATAATACCTTCATTACATCTTAATTGGAGTATAGTGAAAAAAAAGAGGATGGTCTCTCTAATCGGTGGTCCATTACTGAGAAGTAAATTTTATTAACTGTAAATATTTTCCCTAAATTATAGTATTTAGCATTAGGTTAAAGTTTTCATTTATATAAACCTTCCTCCGCTGTTTGTTTACCGTAGTAATATAGACCTATCAAGAAAGAACCTTGGGTTACCGGTATCAGTTTCAATCTTCTCGGTAACATATTATGGTGGTACGTAAGGATTCTTGAGTTTTGAAGATATTCTTTTTGGATTTAATCGCTTCGTGAAGTCCTAGAGCACCGTAAAATCAAATATTCAGCGACAACACACGGATTGTGATATTTTAAGAATTTATCATCCAATATAAGTACGATCTGGATTACCAATTGTGAGTAAAGAATCCCTTTTGTTTCGTGATTGAAGTGACAACTAGCAAACTGTTTCGAACTAATTAGCCCTTTTTAGTATAGAGTGGAATATATATATATATATATATATATATATATATATATATATATATATATATATATATATAGTATATATAATATAATATATATATATATATAATAAACTATATATAATATATATATATAATTATATATATATATATATATATATATATATATATATATATATATATATATATATATTAATTACAATAACCCCCCAAAAAATTATTTTTTGATTTTACCAGTGGCATCTGAGCAACAATCCAAGCGTAGGCATATTGCTATTGTATAAATTTGGTACTTTAAAATTTTATTATTTTTCTGATTTTCTTTAAAAGAAAAATTGTCTATCTTGTTAATAATTTGTAATATTTACTGTTATTGCCAATATTTTTATTTCTCGGTTTTTTAATTTGTTTTTGGTCCATTTTTTTAATAATAATTAATAATAATTACTGTTATTGCAATTATTTTTTTTCGGTTTCTTTGCAAATTTACTACTGAATATTTTATAAATAATATTTCGTATGAAACTGTCAGAAGACAAGGTTTTGGTTGCAGGTATATTTTTTCCCTTTTTATATCCTGTTCAAACCTCACGAGGGAAATATCGAAAATGTAAAGTAGCGATAAGAATAACAATGACATGACTGAAAAGGAGTTTAGCGCAACATAGTTGTTGACCATGCTAAAAGGAGCGATGACAAAAAGAAACAGATGACCTAGATCTTGATATCGTAGCGGATAGTGTGTCAGGTTTGAACCAGGTGTTACAAATGAAGAAAGCGATCTCAAGCCGAGGATATCAGACAGAAAGAAAAAATGGATCCTATATGGCCAAGGTTCAGATTAAATAGAAAGAAAATCTGAACGAATACAAGTCAATTAAGTAGAGCAAGCAACAAGGGAAAAGCCGAACTTACGGCATGACTTGAAATACCGATGGGCAACCTCAGAAGAAATGGAGAGCAGTGCTTTCAGAAGCAGAAATGATAGTAGCAGCGAAGTAGCAATGTACCAGAAAGAAGAAAGAACAAATAAAAAAAGAGAAGGCACAACAAGAAAGCATACCGTAGAAGAAAAGCTCGTTTCAAATCGATTCGATGAGACAGCGAACGGAAAGAGAAAGCTATGCGTTAAAGAGATTGTTGAGCTAGAAGAAATCGGTTGGACGGATCCAATTATAGCCAGTGAACAATATTCTCATTATTTAGGCTGAATAGTTATTGCGAAGTATTGGAACATCAGCAAGCGAAAACGTAAAGATAGTTAGTTAGACCTTTGAATCGAAGGAAAAATCAAACGTTTGATTGCGCTTGCCATAAACATTGAAAATATTCAACTGAGGAAGATAAACCTTTGGCTTAGGATCTAAAATTTTGGAGGTCCACACTGCGAACATATTATATTATATAAACAATACAATAATAAAAAATGATAGCTATGCCAGAAATGTAAGAGATGAAAGAATGTGCAAAGAGGAAAGAAGAAAGAGGTCTTAAATTTACAGAAAGAGAATTCTAGAAGATAGAAATAAGGAAGACGAAAGATTTTGCAGCGTTTGCCCTAGTTCAACAACTATTTAGGGCCGCCACATCAGAACACCAAAGAGATGTAGATTGTGTTTACAAAAACAGTTTTGAAAATATTTTGCTAAAAGAAGGTAGCTAGAATATAATTTTTGGATGGAGAAGTATCAAAAATTTCTGTGGATGGATTTAGTCAACTTTTGTGCAAGAGGAAGAATGAGTTGGATAACAAAAAAAAAGAAGAACCGGAAACCACATCCACCATAACAATCACACCACCAAAATAATCGAGAAGCTACCGCTACAGCCGACAGAAACAAAACCAGAAGAGTGCATGACGAAGAC
>JABUQX010042908.1:50000-57500 GCA_015478945.1 Trachelipus rathkii
GACTACACACATACCAGAATGGGTCCTCACATTTTTGAACACGCTTGAATTTATGTTTCACACTCATCCCTTCTCGATATAAATACACCATTTTCCCTCCTAATCGGTAACTCTGACCACAATCTTGTAGCTCTAATTTTAAACTTTTTTCTCCAGGCAGGCTCCACCATGCCCCAAAACGTACTTTTCTGGCACTTTAATCTGGGCTAATTGGGGGGCGGTTGCCGTCGTTTCTTTGCAAAACTATGCTTTGGAGTGAAATCTGCTTTGAACTCGGAGGACGCTTCGTCACCGCTGAAAAAGGTAGGGCCGTAATCGTCGAAGGTAATGAGCCGGGTTATTAAATCTTCAACTAAAATCTTTTTCTAACAAAATCCACTGGTTCGATGGGGAATGTTTCTCCGCCTTCCAATTCAGGGCACGAGAATTTGCGTATCGGGCATGGAAAAACTCTCGTTCTCCTATTCTCTCTTACTAATTTCCATTCTGGCTAGGATTCTTTGCAGGGCGTATTATTCGAACAGGCCTAAGAGCACTTTCACGAAATGCAAGTGAGCCAACCTGCTTGGATTTTCCTATGATAAAAAATTTCTGGGCCTCTTGCCAAATCATCTCTAATATTTGTAAATCTGCCTTTCATCCACTTATTCGCTCGGACGGTTCTGTAGCTAACTCTCTCTACTGAAAAGGCTTAATCTCTTTCGGCCCTCCTTTTTCATCTAATTCCTACCCTGGACGATTTCGGCTTCTCTCCTCCTACTCCTCCTTTCAGGCTTTCCTATGGGCTTTTCCCTGTGATTACTTATGATTGGGTGCATGGGATTCTGTGATCTATGAGTGTCAAGGAAGGCTAGTTGGGCTCGGAATGGCATCTCCTCCCCGTGTTTCTTGAGGGAGTGCTGCTCCGTAGCCTGGCCCCTGTCCTCGATAACTCTACTCTCTAATGGCCTCTAATCTAGTACATTTCCTCAGTGCTGGAAGGCGCATATGTCCACCAATCCCGAAAAGGGAGCCGCTCTGAATCCCTTCTACTATCGTCCTAAATAGCTCTCACTTGTATTCTATCTAAGATCTTCCATACTGTTTTTTACCTATATTTTTCCTGGAGTCTCATTCCCTTCTTTCAGATCATCAGTATGGCTTTCGAGGCTCGAGGTCAACTGGTGACATACTTTCCTATCTACCTGATTTATGATCTTCTGCCTTAGGGACTATGGGGGAGTCTTGGTGGTGGCACTCGATATATCAAAGGCTTTTGATCTAGTATGGCATGCGTCGCTACTACTCTCTAAGCTCCCTTTCTTTTGGTTTCCTCCTTCTCTTTGCTTAACCTTGTCAAGTTTTCTGTTAAATTGTTCTGTAACGCCAGTTGTTGGTGGTTCGACTACTTACTCCTTTCCTGTTAATTGTGGTGGTCCTCAAGTTCTGTTTAATCTCTAACTTTATTCTTACTTTTCATTAACGATCTTCTCAGCTGGACTTCCAACTCTTTTCATTCTTTTGCCGATGACACGACACTCCACTTTTCTACTCACTTCAAATCAGCTCCCCCTCTTTTGCATCTAGGTTGCCCTCTGTCTTTCATCTTTCTGATTCTATTCTTTGCACCTGGATGGGAATTTCCGGTGGGGCCGCCACACTTGTGAATTCAACTCTTTGAAACTCAACTACTTCTTTACATCTCCTCTCAAAAACACCTCCTAACTTTCCTATTTTTTTCGAAGGTTCTAACGTCTCACCTTTTGACAACATAAACATTCTTGGTCTGAACAATAACAAAAAATTATCTTGGGAACCTCATATCAAAAGTTGCTAAGGTGGCCTCAAAAGAAACTGGGAGTTCTGTGCAGGTTGCGGGAATTTTTTTCTTCCGCACAGCTACTTCCAGTTATATAAGGGCTTATTGCCTTGTTTGGAGTACTGTTCTCCCATCTGGGGGGGCTCCGGCTCACCTTCTTTGATAAGAGTTGAGTCTAAAGCTAAGAAACTAATTCTGTCCCCTTCTTTCTAACTCTCTTGACCCTCTATTCTTCGACGTGACGTGGCGCACTAATCTCTTTTTCTATAGGTTACTACAACGGTAGAATGCTCAGAGATGGGCCACTCGCATTTCCACCTCCATTGCGTCGCCCTCGCAAAACAAGGGTGCCATGCTCTCGCATGCATTTTGCGTGAGCAATTAAAAATCCCAGACTCGTTCGTATGTAGTACCACCTTCTTTCAAGCAACTCTGTTCTGTGGAACTCCTTGCCATCTTCTGTTTTTCCTACCTGGTATTTAATCTCCTCTCTTAGAAACCCACGTCTGCGCAACACCTGAGAGATTGCGTTAGGACTTGGGCTTGGGTGGGCTTTCCGGTATTTTATTTCCTGCCCCTCCTTGAAAAGGGCCCAGCCCGTGAGGGGTGGTAATCTGTAAAAAAAAAAAAAAAAAAAAAAAAAAAAATAAAAAAAAAAAAAAAAAAAAAAAAAAATGTTTTTCACACTTTATACATATTCTCACAAATAAGGTCTCCATAATATTTTCTTTTACAAAGTGGATATAATGTAACTGCTTCCTTCATAAGTCGTACAAAGCCTATGTCTTCCACATGAGAAAAGGGAAGATCGTCCATTACCAGCATTTCTCAATTCTCTTGTCAATGATGTTTGTCCTTTTATCAATACGATCCCATAATGTTTTCTTCTCAATACACTTCTTGATAGTAATCTGTTTCATTTTTAAAACAGGTGTTGGAGATGCTTTCCTGTTTTTTTTCTAACTCTCAATCTTTCTTCTTCTTGCTCTATCAAAATTTTAAAACTCGTCTCAAGGATGCTTGCTTTGCAAATTGGTTTCTCAAACCAGATTTTGTTCTCCCTTTTTGTAGAATATTTTAAGATTGCAAAAGTTTACACTTTCAGTTAATCATTACAGATTTTTTGCAAACAATTCCAAACTTTACTAGCGTCTAGACGCCATTACAAACAAACAGACTATAAGAAGTATCCTTGCAACCCAAAATTATGAAATATATCAAGTAAGAGTCAAGCGCTCCCATAAACCCCACTCGAACAACGTTCAATAACAATCTGAATGTCTGAGCTCATAACTGACCTTCTGATTTCTCGTAACGTCGCTTAAAGTCGTTATATGTGGTTGGCTGATTATTAATAGGTGACTCTCTAACTCTAACAGCTATAATAAAAAAAACCTTACTCCATAAGTTACAAAATTGGTCAATGACTGGCATATATTATTAAATATTAATTATGTTCTATATATAATCTATAATGTTACGTTATATGTATCATATTTTATATATTATAAAAATTTAAAATAAATATTCGCAGTGGCAACGCGAATGCGAATAGCGAAGGTCGAAAAACATGCGAATATTCGCGAATGCGAATGTGGAAAATATTTACTCGAAATACAAACTAAGAGCATATATAAATATCGAATATAATATATATATATATATATATATATATAAAATTGGATAGAACAAAAATCTAAACATACATTACCGATAAATATATATATATATATATATATATATAATAAAAATAAATATATATATTATATATATATATATATTATATATACTCATGGGTTATACCGGAACTAAAAATAAAATTAGTCTGAAAAGTTTGCAACCCTGATTTATTATCAAAGAAAGTAACACAAAAATATTTTTTTAAATAAATAACAAAACAACAAACATACCTATTTCTTAACGACTAACTTTCATTTTTATATATATATATATATATATATATATATTATATATATATATATATATATTATATATATATATATATATATATATTATATATATATATATATTATATTATATATATAATATATATATATAATTGTTCTTTTCCCGTTAAAAGCCCCACATCGATATATTGATTATTTTATTAAACTATCCGATTTTTTAAAACACTTACGGTATTTTGGAAATCACGTAATAAGTTATACCTGTGTAAAAACATACAGACTATATAATAAATGTCCGTTTTATGATTTAAAACTAACGAACACCTAGAGTAGACGCGAATAGTATAGGAAGTCAGGGTCCTCTTCGTCTAGGTGGACGAAAAGGGGAGAACTTCGTCCCCCTCTGTCCATCGGCTCTAGCCCCCTAGCGAATATATATTGTTTCCTTGACTTCAATTTTTTAGTGGGCTCGAGCCGAATGGGGACAGAGGGGGGACGAATCCCCCCCGATCGTCCACCTAGAGGTCGAGAGATCCCGATTGCTGATATCTATGCGGTCTACTCTAGGTGTTCGTTAGTTGTTTTAAATCCTAAAGCGACTTTACATATAAATAAGCTTTTTTTTTTTTTTTTTTTTTTTTTTTTTTTTTTTTTTTTTATTTTTTTTTTTTTTTTTTTTTTTTTTTTTTTTTTTACACTAATGCAATAAGCTTTATACGCTGATTCCCCAATATGTTAGTGTTAAAAATATTTCGACAAATTTAATAATAATACGATATATCGATTTGGGGGCTTTAACGGAAAAGAACCTATAATTGTTATTTTAAACATTAAATTGTTGAAATAATCGTTCTAAAAATTAAATTAGCACCTTCTCCACACAAATTCACATTCATGAACGATATCAACAATAGTTCTCCTATTTCCACACCTTGTTTTGTTTTTTCATTTTTTTAAAATGAGCGCCAGATCATTACTCTAATGTTTTGTGCACATAACTTAATTTAGGAATTATTCAAATTTTTTGGAAATTTACTCCATCAAATTTCTCGTTACTAATATGTTTATCAAAACCAAACTCACACTCCAACATCTCCGATCATGTTATTTCCTCTAATCTTTTCTTATAATTGTCAATGACTATACAATAAGAATAAATAAATAAAAAAATGATATCTACGAAATCCTCCCCAGAGTGCCAAAGATCTGTCCAGAAACAAGTTTTTTTTTTTTTAACATTTAAATAATCGTAAAAAATATATTAGGGAATGCCAACATTTCATATACTATTTTTTTTCGTTCCGGTATATTCCTTTAGGACCTATTGGACATATATCTATATATATTATATTAATATATATATTTATATATATATATATATATATTAATATATAATATTATATATAATATATATATATATATATATATTATATATATATATATATATATATATATATAATATATATATATATATAATATATATATATATATATATATACTATATATATATATATATATATATATATATATTATATATATATATATATATATATATATATATATATATATATATTATATATATATATATATATATATATATATATATATATTATAAATATATGGTCCTGTGTCTTAAGCTGACATCATTTAACTAGAGAACGGCAGCACTTAAAAAAACAATTAAATATTTAAAATCAGCGCGGAAATTTTAAGGAGGGGTTTTTTAATTTTTTAATTTTTTTTTTATTTTTTTATTTTTTAACTTTTTTTGCGTTATTTTGCATTATTTAAACAAATTTTATTTTCCCATTTAGGGGGTCGAGCCGAACGGGGGACAGAGGGGGGGACGAAGTTCCCCCCGTCGTCCACCGGGCAGGCCGAGAGACCCCAACTCCCTGTATCTTTGCGGTTAACCCTACGGTATCCTTTAGTTAAAAGTAATACCAAAGGCGTAAAGGGAAGTAAAATTATTCATTTTAAAATTTGCATGCTATGCATTCTAAAATGAAAATCTCTCGACAAAACTTAACCAGTCTACACATGTTTGTTGACTTAAATCTTAAATAAAGAATGCTCTTTATTTGAGTTAAAGTACATTCATTAACAATGTAAATAAAAAAAAAGTACCATTTTTTGTATCGACCAGTTTTTGCGTTATGGTATAGCCAAAAATTCCGGCAGGCGAAACCGCTGTAGAATTTAATTTGCAATTTTTTGACGAACAACTGAAGAAGAATTTTTCTTCCTTTATCTTGAATATTCTAAATTTATCTTTTAAAAATTTCACAAATTTTCTGCTTATAAATAAGGTTATTAACTTGTAAAAATGCTAATAAAATATAATCGTCGAAACTATTTCTGTTATGGTCCATACATTCATAATTATGCTTTACAAATTTTAGTTACATAAGTCAAATTTAAAAGGAAATAATTCCATAGCCTAATAATTTTTGTTCGCTTAGTGTGAAGTGGAAAAAAAATATATATAATATATATATCATTCTTTTTTACTTTTTTTCATTATATTTTTAATTTTTTCTTTATTGATTCGTATTATTTTCCAAAATGATTAGTATCGTTTTCGTAGTGCGACACACGTTCTAGACAATTTACCTCTATATATATATATCTATATATATAATACTATATATATATTATATATATAGTATATATATACTATATATATATATATATATATATTATATATAGGAATTGTCCTTTAAAAGGATTAACTGATATATATCGAACGAACGATGTAATAGATTTTTTTTCGATTATTTCAAGGCAATAGAGCGTCAAAGTTGCCAATAACGTTTTTGTTTGTTTTTTTAACTAAAACGGAATACCCAAAGATTAAATCGCAAAAGATGGAAAGAGTCAGGGTCTCTCGGCCTCAGCGGAGGACTACGGGGGGGATTGGTTGCCCTCTGTAACACCGTCGGCTCGATGTAATTCGGGAATCAAAAAAATTTTTTAAAAAAAATTACAAAATTAAACATGATAAAAAAGACAACCTTGTGGTAACTCCTGCGCTCTCTTCCTATTGGAAGTTTTAGTACACGTGACACTGCAGGGTTTCACGCGTAGCGTTTGGCGATTTTCGATATCAGTGTCTTTTTATGTAACTTCCTTTTAAAGGAATAGTGGCATATATATAGATATATAATATATAAATATAAATATTATATATATATATATATCATAACCTATATATAAAATATATAAGTATATATATACTATATATATATATATAGATATATATATATATATGATAAGGAGTAGTGATATTATAAAGAGAATATATAGTATTCCATAATATATATTAGTAATATATATTATAGTATATATAATATAGTATATATAATATATATATATATATATATATATAATATATATAATATATAATAGTATATATATATATAATAATATATAGGCTATATATCCTTTAAAAGGAAGTTACATAAAAAGTCATAAAATCGCAAATCGCAGAATCCTACTTGTGCAACCCTGCAGTGTTACGTGTTAGCTAATACTCCAATAGAACGAGCGGAATAGTTGTCACATGTTGCTTTATTTTATCATGTTAATTTTTATATGTTAATTTTTAAAAAAATTTTTTTAATTATTTTTTTTAAGGGGCTCGAGGCGACGGCGGGGGACAGGGGGGGGACGAAGTCCCCCCGTCGTCCCCCGCTGAGGCCGACAGACCCTGACTCTTTCCATCTTTTGCGATTTAAATCTTGGGTATTTTCTTTCGTTTAAAAAAAAAAAAAAACTTATTCGGCAACCTTAAGC
>JABUQX010042909.1:0-30000 GCA_015478945.1 Trachelipus rathkii
CATAAAAACGCAGGGGCAGTAGCCGGCTAAGCGTTCCGTAACGCGCGGATACCCCACTTGATATATTACCTATCCTAGAGACTTGAATTTACCCTGTTTCGTCTTAACCATCTCCACTAGATTATATTCCAGAAGTTTCAGACCTATACCCTCTATTCCTTCATATCGAAAGGGTGCTAAGAGGTCAAACTGTCCATCACTCACTTATATATATATTACATATATATTATATATATATATATACTACCATAAATATATGGATAAGGTACCATAGACGATAATGGTGTTAGTAAGACAGCCTTTAGATATAAGAGATTTACAATATAGATAACCTTAGTTATAATATTATTCTCTCACCAAATAATTCTCTATATCTATTATTTATATTTAATTTTATCCTTAAAAATATAAAAGTAAGTGATAGGCGGAAAAATTAGAGAGTAGTATATATATGGTTATGAATATTTAAGCGAGGAATGAGGTGGAGACACTTCCGGCCTCATCGCGTCGCTACCCGCTAGGTTGCCAGACTGTCTGACGTTAACTGGCGACTTTAATCGAGAATAGAGTACAGGACTTAAGCGGAGGTGCGACGGAGGAGCTTGATGCCTTCGTCATGATGAAAAGGTTTAAGCGCCACGGGCCTCTCGCGCTGTAACTGGATTTTCAAAAATATATTCCACGTATGTGATTTTTGCTTTCCCTCGCTCCTTTGTGGTTTCTAGCTGAACCACTTTTTTAAAACATGAAAGTTTAAAGAGTGACGTGTCGAATTAACGGTAATTCTTACATTGGTTACATGATCTCCGTCCATTTAAAACAGAAAATCACTAGACTTTTCATACGCTTTATACTTCACATTCTGCACTCTCCTCTGTAGTCTCTCAGATTGCGTCAAATGACTTATTGTTCTTTCAGTAAATAATTAAACTGCAAAATCCATAATCCGCTCCGAGCTCCATAGGAAACCTAACAGGTAATCTCCTCTTGTCCATTTTTTCAAGATATACCGTAGACAGGTATATCGGCCGAACATAAGAGCTTTTATCTCTCGATCGCGTACCCCTCCTAAGCGGCAATTGGACTAAAAGGAATTCTAAGCCGTTGTTAGTTGTTGTTAACCCTCTCTCTTATATTTTATGGTGGATTTAGTTTACACATTATGATTAAGTAAAAGTATAAATTACTACTTATCACATTATTAAACACATCTTACATAAAGTAGATTTTAATATTAGAGCTTTAAACAAACGCTCTAACTATAGATATATATATATATACTATATAATAAAATAAAGCTTGAAAAAGTGTTTCACCTTATCCTTATTAATATAAAAGTAGTTATATAAGTCTACTATATATTTAATTTTAGGTTTAAATAATATTCAAGTGAAAAAGAGAGGACTATCCTCCTACCTGATCCGGTATATTATAAATAAATTATGTGAGTAAAAAGCTTAAAATTAAATAGGATTATAAATATAATTCACTCTAGTAATGTTGTGTTCATGAATGTACCGTTTATTAATATATATAATATATCACCCTTACTAGGTTTCTATTCAATTATATTTATTCATACAGAGAGCCACATTTTTTGATTAATTATAAAACCGCACTTTAACTCTTCTCTGTGCATATGAATACCCCTTACTATATATATATATTATATATATATATATATATTGACTTAATCACTAAAAAGTAAAGAAAGTAAATATTATAACCCATTTTTCTTGGCAAATATCGAACAACAGTCTGCTATGACTATTCGTTAAAATATAATTTTAAGATAATAGTTTTGTTTAACTTTTTATAGATGCCAGTACACTCCTATCAATTTCCCTATGAATTATTACTAGTCACTAAAATCTAGTATATATATCATTTTGTAAGCACTATATGTATGCTTCCTGATTATATCGTAGTATAATAGAGTATAATACGCCATATAATAATTAGTAGTACTACAGTTTAATGAATGAGAATGGGTAAATAGAAAACCCTCAGCTACTTCTTATGACGTTATATTTCATCATTATTACAGCAAAAATTGCTAATAAAGTATATAATATTATATAAATATAATATATATAATATATCTATATATATTTAGACTGAAATCAACTATAGAATAGGCAACGACCGAAGAAGTCGCGAACAGAATTTATAGCACTCGTTGCCCAATATATAGTTGTTTAAACAACTCTTCATTTTTGAAAAAATGTAGAGCTAGGTTTTAGTTATTAATTTGGGGTTTATTACCTAACTTCGGAGTAATTACGCGTAATGTAACTACACCGCCTTTAGAGCTCGCTCACTAGGAGAATCTAAATGAATGTAAGTAAAACGAATAGCAACCAAATACCGATTATGGTATTATACGTGAAACTCCCGCCATAAAGTACGTTTCATAGAAAGAAACATTTGATATGGTCAACGCACAACGACCAACCAACTAACGACGTAAACCCTTATGCTGCAAGTCGTAGCTTGACAAAAAACTGTCACAGGGATACAAGATCATCGCCACGAGAACGAGGACAGTTGTGCAATATACAGGAGTTATCACACTAGCTCGGAAGCAAGGCCATTCTCCAAGACACGGATGGTAGCAACTCCGGGGTAAATCCATCAGACGGTCAGTCGAAATCCTTCGTCGGTTCAGTGGAGACTGGACAGCAACCGTAGACAGACATGGTCAGGGTACACCCGTAGTGTCAGAGCATATAACGAAAGAGTATGAAGTCAATCGGTCGAGATTCCCTCTAGAAGGTGGATGACTCCGTCTGGCAGTGCTTTCAGAAACATCACAATGTCAGTCTCTCAAAACAATGCGTACAAACTCCACCAGACGATCTGGCTTTCACCGTTCGAGGAGGGAGACCATATAGACTTGCCGAGTATATGATGCTGAGTACAGTAAGACACATGACGACCGAATTGATAATTGGTTGCGTCAGAGTTAGCTGTTATCTAAACACAGGTCTGCCATCACGACCCTCTCCCTGATGCAAGGAGCATCGGGTTTGCGATTGTCATTTTTCCACAATCGTATGGGAGATTGGAACACTCACAGATGAAGTCGAGGATAAGCCTACATGGACCTTCGCAGTGGGACGTCAGCAACTTTTGGAGACGTACCAGGTGAGAACCCATTTTTCTGCTCGCATACTCCCAAAGATTCCTTTTTGGGAGGTGACTCTGTGATGGTGTGGGCAGGCATTTTTTTTGGGTGCTCACACGGCATTGCATATCGTGAGCAGATGAACGCTAACGGCTAAAAGGTATGTGGAAGACATCCTCCAAGACGTATATAGTTGCCTTTCGTGATCGTCTCACTCTTCTCGGCGTCCGTATATTCTTGTTAACTTGGACATCTTTAATTCTTCACTCCTCACATATGAGCAAGAACGCTGCCCTACACGGAGCATACACTCAGCAAAACTTCTCCGACACGCGCTACATTACAACAGCGGGTTATGTGCAAGAGGTTTCTCAAAACTCACTTGTCCCACTTGAACGTAGGGGCGGGTGTATGTCCGGAATCATGAGAATCGCCATTGATTGCTTCGTAGATATTCTGCCTTTTGGGGTATGCCAGCGTGGTTAGATGTCACCCGCGTTTGATATCTATGCTCCGCTCCCACCTGGGAAGCTTATGCCAAAAGAGCTTGTTGACAACCCTCCTGTTCATGGAACAAGCATCTCCAAGGAATGCATATTTTCATCAAGTGCTTCTTCCGTGAAACTCGCTTGGAGGGACCCGGTAAAGGTTGTCCTAAAAGGTCTACAGAGGTACAATTCGAATTATTAAGAATCCAACCATATTTTAGATGATATTCGTCTATTTCCATTGTAATTTGTAAGACTATTGTTGTTTGAGAGATTCACACGTGAACATCATTCATAGTCACAACTCATTGTATTCTTCTCTATTCTATTCTATTTGTTGTTGTCATATATTGTCAATGGTTTACTTTATTTAATGTGGCCATACCTCACTGTCAAAATAACAAACGGATCTTATATTGACTCACTGTAAAGCTTGTGACAACCACGCCCGAGTTAGGGATATGCTCTTATAACTCCATATAAAACCAAACTCTACTGTCCTACCATTATTCCAAAATGTATGCCAAGAGTTTAATTATCTCCTGATTAATTAAATACTGACGAGGTGATTTTTTCGCAGGCTTCGAATTGTTGACACACTCCAGGGCTGCGCAGTGATTCGTCACACTGATATACTATATAGCAATAAGTGAGTAAAAGTATAATAGTATATATATCATTTCCTGCTCACATTCTTAATATTTTGTATGTTACTTTATATTCTTTTTTTTGTAAACATTAATATGTTATACTTCTTGTTTTGATAAAAGCAATCGTGGTTTATATTTAGCATAAACTCCACATTATAATCACAGTTGCTATTAAATCAAAAACTGATCCTATCCTTTCTACCTTTCTAATTATAATATATATCTATACATTTTGTTTTCTGAGTAGTTCTTTTTTGCATCTCAAGTTCGCTTTTTGTTTTAGGAATACCTTAACTTCCAATAAGTGCAATAAATTACATATAGGTGTAACGCTTAAATAGCATATCTTATGGTTTTTTTAAGGATTGCACTTCTCGCTAACTCTCGCGAAATCAATTTTGTATGCACAGAGAATTCATAACACTCCTGTGAGCCGAGTTGTCGCTGCAGGGATGGAACTAACGTTGAGGTCCTGGTCAAGCAAACTCCACTAGTATTACATATACGTGAGTACTCATCCTCGCGCGCTCCTGCTGTCCAATCGTCTCTGAGTGACACTCGCATATAACTCGCCCGATAATTATTCAACTATAAAATACCAACATGTTAAAATTGATTTTATAGACTGCATGGCTATTACCCTCATTCTCATCGTCTCATACTTGTAATTATATTTATATTATTTTCCATAATACTAGGCATCGAAGTCCCTGTCCAATTACAATCGTGGTGAAAAACACCTCAAAATAAAAATACTATATAGTATGAATATATAACTTAATTGCCCTAGTCATAGAACTATCTCATCTCATGTCGAGCAAGAATCACAGTTTGGTTCTTAGATAAAAGAGATAAAATATAGGAGTATCGGTTAAGTAGAGTATTAATACTTTTGACCGTCATTCCGTTTAATCCCTACATAATCAGTTACTATCACCCGATCAATGTAACTGGTGGAAAATATATATATTAACAGTTATTCTTTTTATGCACTAATACTAATAATTGAATTTACCTCATATATTAAATTTACTTAACTTATAAAACTATCTTCTAATATTGTTAAATTATATATTTGGGTTGTAACAGAGAATGTGATTAATATATAATGTACCTACATTTTTTCTCATGTGTACCATTTTTAATAATATACTAATATGTTCGTAATATATATATATATAGGCTAATCTCACTATAATATAATAATGTATATTATATATCGTATACCGTAATCTCATTACCTGATACTATTGTATGCTACCTTGAGCTGTATACGCCTTGCCATTATGTTTCCTTACTGTTTTTCAAACGCGCACGTCGAGGATTCAAACCTAACTAAGCTTAGGAACGAAAATAGACGTTCTTATTTGTGATAGAAGGATGTTCTTAACAATATAAATATGATTACCTTTCATAAGAAATGGGAGGCAGAATGCAGTAGGGATATTGGATCCATAATGGACAATCTGAGAACTAGCAAGGGCAGAGTGACTACACCAGCACTCCTCTCTGCCACACGGGACAATCTTTCCTGTTTCAGCATACCGGCACGAGTAGTATATGTAACTTTGGCTTCATATAGTATCAGTACAACCATCTATGTTACGCATGACGGGAGACCATGTAGTATAGAGGCGAATAGATTCGCGTATTGGGTGCGGGATATATTCCGAAGCGACACAAGACAGGTCACGCAAACTGCTAGCCTCCTTCAATATTTTGAGCACTAATCCTGTTTCCTTTAGAAAAGGTTAATAATGGTAAACCGTGTTGGCTCGGATCTTATCCATTCGTTTCTGGAGATTTAAGCACCTCTGAGGAGGCTTATGCTGTGTAAAGAAAATACTCTGAGATTTCCTTTCGTCAATAATTTTAATTATTCTAAATTTCTCTGCACAAGTAAATAATATAATTTTATCAAAGAAAAAGTGGTTTTCGGTGTAAGGAAATAATAAAGTTGTAGTATGGAATATTACAATCTTTTTAGGGTGAAGTCTCTCCACTAACTTAAGCGGGGAGGAGACTGATGACGGTTCTTGACAATTTTTGTCAATATAAAACAATATCGCTGGAGGTTCTGATAGGATCGTGTAACATACCTTATGGTTGCAGCAGAATAGGCAGAGAAAAGCTCTTTGAAACTAGCTGTCTCTTTTGCTCTCGGCGAGGTGCAGATTTAGAGCGAGAAGATTCCTATAAGCGGACTCCCCCATCATAGACCTCGATCGCGGGTGGCTCCTTAAAACACGGCTGGTACTGACATATAACTAATATTTTATTTACGTTACCAGTAGTAGTATTATTGAGGTAAAATCTTTATATATAATGTAATCCTATATATAGTGAAAAATCTTAGCCTAACATTGCGCATATATATATATATATATATATATATATATTAAAGTTATAATATATAGTATATATATATATATATTTATATATATATTATATATATTTATACCGTAATCATACTATATCCAGAAGCATAGTTACTATCACGTACTTGGTTTTTACAACAAAACCAGCCTCCCAACCTGTCGCGACTCTAGGCCTATCTAGATAATATATTATTAATATATTACTAGTATACCTATTCGATACCTCCGTAGGGTAAGAGGGGCCCTTCCTTCCTGATACTCTCACTCATATATCACAGACAAATACGATGTAAATATGATGATGAGTATAGATTTACTGCAATATATATTCATAGTTGCTCAATATAAACCTCTCAAGTAAATAACATATATATATAAGCTGTTGCTCAACTCAAATAGGTACGGTAATCCAGCCATACAACAATAGAGTTATAGCATATCAACTCAAACAATTCACGAAGTATCAGTACAATACCTTTACTAAAGGTAAATAACCCCTATACTACGATATTTCCGGTATATTGCCATAAATACATAACAACTTCCGAGTTGCAGTTACATGAATAAATATACTCATATTCACCAGGTGTTAACTAACAACGGCTATATCGCCGTTAACAACAATACAGACATAAAACACCTATATATATATACTAGAGGTAAGGACCAGCAAACATCAGAGAGATGATTTGTAACATCATTCACTATACTCACTTAACTTTACTCCTAGAATCTTCGTATACCTATATATATAATAAACCATATATATTCGGTACAGTCTTCCCAAGGACAAGTTCAATCATACTTCACTCACTACTCACGCATATATAATCAACAATAACTAATAACCTCAAAGAGGGTTCCCAAGCTCCTCTCTGTTTCCGAGTATTATCCGCTTTCATAGAGGCACAAGATCCCAATGGAGAAAAGAACCTTATTTAAATTGCCTCCATATTTAAACCATTATTACATTTTGTTTAACGGTAATACGCACACGAATATTTTTGCTTATTAGGGACTCTCACTGCTGGCGCACAGCTAAGTTTCTTCGTCCTGGACATGTAAAAAAAAAAAAACCAAAAAAAAATATATAAAAATATAAAACCACTCAAAACCATAAAAAATAAATTGTATGGTTCAGATAAGCTGCCTATGCATAGTTCTCCTCTTCTTTCTAGGCGTTCTTCTACTCATAGTAGTGGTCCACCTTCTTCCCCAGACCAACAACGAAGGTGTTAGATATGTCTACACTAATCTAGACAATATTAATATATGGCTATGACCATACCATGCGATCCAATGGAAATACCATTATATTTTCGGAGATAATCTCCTCCTGGTAAATCCTTCTTCTAAATGATCCACGCCAATACACGCCTGTATAATATTCAATATGAGATGAAATTAAAAAGACAGAATAAAGATTATTGTTAACTTCCCTTAACCGATACCTCATCTAGATAAACTAATGTATAGTAAGGGATCGCTCAAGGCTAATTTAGAGGCTTGCAAATATTCATCCTTTCGAGTAGCTTTCTCCTCAGATACTAAAGCAGTAAGAATCGACGCTGTTGTCTACATATATCCATTTCGCTCTTGCTCTTTTTTTTCTTTTTTCCTAAAAGATACCCAGACCGTTCGAAAATTCCTGAATCACCTTCTTTCCATTCAGTTTGACCATGCCACCCGTCCGCATACTATATCGGCAGGAGTTGCCCGGGGTCTCCTCTCTCCTGGAGCTCCCGAGCGTCCCTAGATGTTCGTTCTAGATTTCTTGTACCTTCAGTACACTACGTTGTGGAATCTATGACCGCAGTTTTTGGGTAGGACCCTATTATACTCCCGCTGCTCCAGACGCCCTCATGCCACGGTGGTGTCGCTGGGTAACCCTTACCCCGAAGTGCGACAGACGAGGTCACATCCCTGGCTCTAACCCTCTTAAGCCGCTCTTTGGTATTTGGGGTGTCATATGACGGACGATTCCTCGCCTTCATTTAGCCTTTAAAAAATTAATCACGAGATTATCCCTCCTGAATTGACCACGCGTAAGGCTTCCAACCTAGCTAAATTAACCTCCGAAGCTTTCGCGGCCAGGGCCCAAGTTCCCTCGCCCCTCCCTACCAATTCGCTAGAATGGTCTGTCGTTGGGTGAAATGGAATACTCGATTTCCCACCCTCCTAACCTCACTATTTGCTTCCACAGAATGTATCCGTCGCCGCGTCCGAAAATTAATTTTACACCCTTCGAGTGTATCCTCCCCGCCCTATACATAAACGTGATGTATGCCCACGAACTCTATTCCTATCTTAAGACTAATATTTCTAAAACACCTCATATATTCAATTCTACTAACCGTAAGAACAGTCCACTACTTGGTCAAATCCTACACCCAGTGGTACGGTTTTGCACAGCACTGTGATTGACTATTAACGAGAAAACCCAATAAATACCAAAGTAAATATTAAAATCACCGATACCTTTCAACCTCAATATTACAATAAAATCAATATCAATATAACTATTATTACCGCATATAAGTAATCATAATCAACATATTAACATAATATTCGTGTACTCTATTTTTTATTATTAAATTATCCTCTTAACAATTTCTTATGTGATATTTTTCCAGGATATTCCTCATATTTATTTCAACCAAAAATCGGTAATTGATCTCTTTCTCTCCCCCCTGAGCTTAAGCTTATTGTGTATGAGTTTTATTGAGGTATAGTAGTAATATTAGTGTATATAGTTTAGATATTTTTTTAATTAAAGATTATATTCTCTTACATTCGTTTGTGTTCTATTATGTTCGTTGTCTTGCAGATTTTGTTTAATTTTATATGTAAGTTTTATTTATAATTTTTTTGTTTTTTATATGTTTTTACCTTTCAGGCGAAACTTTCGTAGTGTGTTATGCGCGCGGGATTTCGTTCTTTTAGTATGTAAGTTACACTTAAGTATATATCCTACACAGTTATATCCTATACTCTTAATACATAAGTTACACCTAAGTACCTATTCCTTAAGTGTGTTATATCCTATGCTATTATATGTTATACTATATACTCTTATATGTTTTGTATTCTTATACCTTTATATGTTGGGTTCATAACCCTCCTTTTTACAAAATGAAGAAAATAGAATAAAAATGAAAAAGAAAATGAAAAAAGCCAGAAAATATGAACAAGCTAGTTATGAAGAAGTAACCTCATTATATATGTAGCTTTGTAAATTAAAGATTGGTCCTACAATATTGTGTGCTTTTTATTTTTAAGTAATATTGTATAATATATTAGTTATGTTTCTTTTCTTAAGTTGATATTAATTTACTTTAATATGCTTTGCTTTACTTATTTCTTAATTATTGTTTACGTTTACCTATTCCTGTAATCAATTCTTCACTTGGACTGAGATATTCTCTTTTCAACCTTAATGAACAAAACGCGCTTCACAAACATCCCGGAAATCTAAGAAGAACATACTTGGCGACCTTATTTCTTTACTCGACTAATTACTTAATTGATGTTATCTATCACTCCTTCTTTTGCTTTGTTTCATGTAAACTCATTTTATTGTTCTGTTTTTTTTCCTTTTTTTTAATTGTTTTGGCATTATGTAACTATTGTACAATGTCCTGTGATAACTCTCAAATGAATTATGTGCTGTAGTTTATTCCATGTTCATTATGTCCAAATTTGTTAGTCCTTGTTCTTGATGTTTTACAAGAAACTTACTTTTGCTTACTATGTAACTAATAACCCCGTGTGGATTGTATTACATGTATGTTTGTACCTTTCTACTCTATTGTGTTAGCTTTCAAAGTTTGACTGATGTCCTCTTTGAATCTTATTACATGTTTCTTCAATAAATTTTATGTTCCAAGTCCTTGGTGATTATGTTCATATTCGTTGGATAGTATGTTGCATTGAAATAACTATCACGCTTCTCATTGTTAGAATGTTTTTTACGTTACGTCCTTACTAGACATGAATCCTAGACCCAACCTTCTGTTACTAAATTACGACTTAGACCATTACGTACTTTAGACTTTACTGACCAACATCCAGACACTTATGATACTCCTCCTCATCCTATTCCCTTAACTCAAAGATCTTAATCTGGTGTGATTTCGTCTTCCGATGAATAGGATTTCCTGAAGCAACTAATTATCAAAAGTACGTGATTGGAATAAAACAAAACTTTAAAGTGCTAGCAATAGTATAATTAACCCTAGTAAGGGGGCTCTATAAACTATCGTTTTATAACTAAGTCAGTGTGACGTCACTGACAACAGAAGCCAATAGAAAATACTTACTGGCTTAAATTTATATTGGAAGATCATCGAGGAATGAAAATGAAACGAGAGACTTTTGAACAACCCGAAGTGAAATGAAAGTGCAAATTTCTTGTTGTTAATTTTTAACCTTTTAAATTTAATCTTTAAAATTTTGTTTCAGTATAAAATACTTGAGAATTGAAAAACAATATTCGTTTCAAGTTTTGTGCAACTGCTTAAAATCAAATAACAATATTTCCTAGTGAAAAACTTTCGGTGGAATTTAATGATTTTGTTGCCATGCAAACCTGTACAATAGATTGTCATCTATTATAAATGAAATGGTAAGAATCAAACCATTTATATATATATATATATATATATATATATATATATATATATATATATTATATATATATATATATATATATATATATATATTATATATATATAATATATATATATATATATATATATATATATATATATATATATATATATTATATATATATATATATTTTTTTTATATATAATATATATATTATATATATATATATATAAATATTTATATATATAAAATTGTTATATTTTAGCAACCGTTACATTGTTGCAATTAAAGCATTTGTATATTTGCAGCATGTTGATTCCAAATTTCACGTAACACCTTTTTTTTTTCGGTCTTTAGTATTTAGGATTAAAATTTTCAAATTTATTATTTGTTTCTCAATTTTGGATTATGTTTCTCTTATGTTACACATATATTTTGATGCATACCATATTTAAGTTGTAATATTAATGTTAGTAAAAGTTTATCTCTACCAGAGTTTCATTCTACACATTTATATTATTAACGCATAAAATTCATTAAAATGAGACTTTAGTATATTACTGCAAGAAAGTTTCTTAAATATATATATATATATATAATATATATATATATATATATTATATATATATATAATATTATATATATATATATATTATATATATAATATTAATATATATATATAATTATATATATATATAATATATATCATATATATATATATATATATATTTATATATTATATATATATATATATAATTATTTATATATATATTATATATATATTTATATATAATATACTATAGACATATATATATATATATATTATATAATATATATTATATATAATATATATATATATATATATATATATATATATAATATATATAAACATAAATATAATTATTTTATTGTTTTTATATATATATAATATATATATATATATATATATATATATATATATATATATATATATATTATTAAAAATTGAATGCGAATCAAAAAGCTTAAATAAATTTCGTAATGGTGAAAGTTTGCACGTTTTCAATAATGTGCTTTTGGTTCTCAAATTCGTAATGCATTCGCATATTTCCAATTAATATTAACTCTTTTTGTTGCCCAAAACTATATTTCCTTAAAAGTGTTATGTGTTTTAAAAAATTGTAAATATTGGGAATCATGAAAAACCGGAAAGCAACTTTGAGGAAAGTTAAAATAGGCTGGTGAGTTGATAATGCTGGAATAATTATTCAAAATCAAAGCTTTTTTCGTTTGAAACCTCGTGCTGTTAAGTCGCTAAATCGAACTCGTCCTGAAAATTAAAGGTCAAATTTTGTTTATCGTTAAGTCGTTAAAAAAGAAGTGGATGTTTTCTAAAAGAACTTCCTACTTGATTGCATTAAGTATTAACGTTGAAAAAGGTGTTAAAACTTATAATCACTAAGGCCTTATATAATGTGATTTTTGTGTAACTTTATTATAGTGCCATAGTAGCGCTTTTTTTTTAATAACTACGCTTAAGACTTCAATTCAACTTTATTATCGAAAATACGTTAATGACAATACGTATTGTTAGGAATTATTTCTACCTATGCTAAGAAGCCGGTGAAACTAACATTGATAGCACCGGTGTTGAAAATAACAATTTCAAATCCGAAATCAGGACTGGGATAAGAAGTTTCAGTTTTTGAACAAGTAAGTTGTTTGTTCCTTTCACCATAGGTGGATAATTCCATTTATTATATAAATGCATTAAAACACATAACATTTATTAATTCAGTTTAACTGTCGTAAATTTACTATTCTTAAAAACTATTCTACGTTGGTATTAAGGTTGTATCTATAAATTTCTACTCACATAGATACGATTTTAATAATTTTTGAAATTGTTATTTCAATGTTTGCAATTTTTGAAATTGCTAGTTAATTTTTGAAGTTTTTCAATATTTCATAACAATCAATTTTTTGTAAATTTGTTCAAATTTGTGTAAACCTTATGAAAGGCAAACTTAAAGTTTTTTCTTGCATCGAGTTTGAGACTAGACAGGCATATTCAAGCGCGATTTATTTCCATATGTTGGGCGTATCAATTATATATAATAATTGATTGAAAGATTTACTAGTAATTTTTTTTTTGTTTTTTTTTTGTTGTTCATTTTTTGATAAGGTTTTTTAACATTTTTTTAATTTGAAGACGGCTATTTCCCGTGTTTACCGAATTTAAGGAAAATTTTTAAAATAATTTCGACATAGACAGTGCGCATTCGATATTTTATTTTTTTTATACATTTTCGACATTCTGTATGCACAGTGTTCCGTTTTCCTCCGCGACATGTCTATGCGCAGTGTTTGTTTTTCGACATAGTCTATGCGCAGTGATTGTTTTTCGACATAGTCTATGCGCAGTTTTGGTTTTCCGACATAGTCTATGTGCAGTGTTTATTTTTCGACATAGTCTATGCGCGGTGATTGTTTTTCGACATAGTCTATGCGCAGTTATTGCTTTTCGACATAGTCTATGCGCAGTTTTGGTTTTCCGACATAGTCTATGTGCAGTGTTTATTTTTCGACATAGTCTATGCGCAGTGTTTGTTTTTCGACATAGCCTATGCGCGGGTGACTGTTTTCGCTTTCGACATAGTCTATGCGCAGGGTTTGTTTTTTCTTTCGACATAGTAGCCCATGGCGCGGTGATTGTTTTTTCCGACATAGTCTAATGCGGCGTGTTTATTTTTCGAACATAGTCCTATGCGCGGTGTTTTATTTTTTTCGACATGTCCTAATGTGCAGTGGGTTTTGTTTTTTCGACATAGTCCCTAATGCACAGTGTTGTTTTTTCGACATAAGCCTTGCGCGCGGTGATTGTTCAAGAACCAAATAGTCTGTGCGAGATGTTTGTTTTTCGACATAGTCTATGCGCGGTGATTGTTTTTCATTGCAATCGATGCACGGTGATTGTTTTTCGACATTATCTATGCGCAGTAGTTGTTATCTGACATAGTTTATGCGCAGTGGTTGTTTTCGACATAGTATATGCGCAGTGGTTGTTTTTCGATATAGTCTATGTGCAGTGGTTGTTTTTCGACATAGATTTTGACATAGACATAGTCTATGGTCAGTGGTTATTTTTTGACATAGTTACTGCGCACTAGTGTATTTCTCATTCGTTCCATTCTTTCTCGATTTGTTCTTTCTACTATCAATATGGACATCATTCAAGACTTAGATCTGAAAGAGGCTGCTGATTTTCAAGACCTAATGCCTACAGATCTTTCAGGAGAGGAAATATCTAGCCTCAAGTCAAGTCTTCTTAAAGACTTGGGTCCTCTTAGGTTAAAAAGGGGACACTTAAGAAGAAAACTTACTCTCTGTTGTAAACACTTTCCTATAGAAGAGGAAGGTGATGAGGACTCTCCCACCTTTTACGATCCAGTTGTTGTAAAAACTGTATTTGAAAAGGTGACAACAGTCATGAGTGAAATTAAAGCTCAAGACACTATCATTGAAAACTTAATATTGGGGGCTGAATATACGAAAGTTGACCAAGCCATACTTGACGAAGAACTTACAGCCACTGATACCTACCATATTAAGATGGCTAAAGCGCTTCACTTGTTAAAAGACAAGTATGGTTATAATTCAGATTCGAGAAAGTCGTCTAGTGCCTCTTCAGAGAAGTCAAACTCAAAGGAGAATTGCTGTCATTATCCTTCTAGCTTAAAGATTCCTGCCTTAAAGTGTGGAGATTTCTCGGGAGATAAAGACAAGCATTCTTTCCGCTCTTTTCTCCAATCTTTCAATAACGTATATGGAGAGAGAAGAGACATCTCAAAGGCCATCAAACTTCAATATTTAAAATCACATTTGAAGGGATATGCTCTGAAGGACATTGAGTTCTTGTCAGGCACGGATGACAATTATGATGTTGCCTTAACCATCTTAAAGGAACATTATCTAGATAAAGCATTCATTATTGACTCTATTTTACATGAGTTAGATTCGGCTCCGCCTCTAGACGGAAGACAGTTGGAACCTGTCCGGTCTTTCATTTTAAAGGTTCGGGCTAACTTGAAGGAACTTAAGGAACTTGGAGTTGACTTTTTTCAAGAGGATTCATCCGGTTGCAAGTTAATAAGTCATATCGTGGTTGATAAGCTTCCTATTTCGTTTTTGAGAGAGTTGAAGCTGTCTACGAAGGAACAATATCCTTCCATCAACCTCATATTCAAAGAACACAATCAAATCATTCATAATATGGAAAGATTTCGAACTCCAAAATCTTACACTCAATCTCCCTCTTCTGGTTCTTCTCGTTCTTCTTTTGATTCAAAAAGGAGAAACAGAAATGGGAAAAAGTTTCCTTCTGTACCATCTGAACAGAGTCATACTTTCAATACATCCAAAGGTGATAGTGTAAATAAAAAGACATCATCTCCATCTTCGTCAAATGTTCAAGCATCGTCTGAAATTAAATGTAAGTTGTGCAGTGGGAAGCATTTCCTTTCAGAATGCACAGTTTATGAATCTCCCAAGGCCAAAAGGGTCTAGATGTGTCGTGCTTAAGCTGTGCAGCAACTGTTCCAGCTTGAAACATATGGTGGATATGTGTCCAGCAAAAACACTCAACCTTAAGTACCCTTGCTTAAATTGCAAGAGTAGAAAGCATCTTACTGCTCTTTGTCCATCTGAAATTCGTACTCAACATCGGAACAACAATCGAAAAGATGCCGATGAAGAAAGTAATTCTGGTATTAGCAACCACAACCACTTGTGTATCAATACCGGACAGTCATCTGCCTCCCAAATCTTACCTACCATCACCATCACAGTAAGACACAAGAATAAGTCTGTGCCTGTTCGTTCATTAATCGACTTAGGTTCACAGAGACCCTATGCTAGTCCAAGATTGCTCAATAAATTCGACATCAATTGTGAGCAATTACCCAAGATTGACAATCCCATCAAAACCTTCATCGGAGAGCAGGTTCGTTCCTCTTATTTAACTAATTTGGATCTCAACTGTTGTTGTGATTCATTTATATCAATTCCTGTTCTTGTAGACCCTTCTTTAGATGTGGGTTTTACTGTTAATGGACTGGCATCTGCTATTTGTAGAATTTCGTCAAAATACAAAGTAGCTGATAACTCATTTGTAGGTCCTTATGGGGACTCTGTGAATAACATCGACCTTTTGCTTGGCACTGACGCTCTTTGTCATATGAGGCACTTCCAAATGGTAGAATGTTTGGAAGGAAGTGCTATTTCAACTTGTTTCGGTTTAGTTCCTTTCGGTCCTGTGGATTCTTTTCTACTTCCACATCAAAAAGACTTTCTGTACAGAAAGCAGTCTGTTAACTCATCACGAGAACATGATGAGGAAGATTCATGACTAACAATGTCTGTCTCTTCATTGCCCTACCAATTTGTCAACGCTCCTCAAACCCTCGTAAACTCAATCCTAGATCCCCATCCTTCCTACCCTGATGTCATCGATCTTTCCTCGAATCAAAAGGATACTGAACTTGGTCTGGAGCATCTGTACAGTCTGGAGTCCATGGGAATTCAGGAAGAAAAAGATTATGGTACTACCGACAAAGAATTTATAACTAAATTCCACAACTCCATTCAATTTATCGATGGAAAGTACCACATCGAAATCCCTTGGATTCAGGATTTGCTGCATCAAGTTCCATCCAACTATAATGTTGCTTTAAGTACACTAAAACGAGTCAAGAATCGTCTCAACAATAAGGACTCGACAAAGCATACAGTGATGTCTTTAAAGAACAGCTGAAAAACGGCATAATTGAAATCATCAAAGTATCTCCGAAGGACTTCCATAAATATGTATGGGTTCCCCACAGGCCTGTCATAAGAATGGCTGATCAGGTATCAACTAAGATTAGACCTGTATTCAATTGCAGTCTTCGTACAAAAGGAGCTCCTTCCCTTAATCAAGCCTGTTATCCAGGTATAGATTTGTTGGTTCCCCTTCTTCGTCTTCTTTTAGCTTTTCGAACCAATAAATATGTGGTTGTTGCGGACATTTCTAAAGCTTTCTTACAAATCTATCTCAAGCAAGAAAGTGACCGTAACAAGTTTTGTTTCTTCTGGGAAGAAGATGGCAGGCTTGTTACTTATCGGTACGCAACCATCATATTCGGACTTGCTGTTTCTCCCTACATTTTGGGAGCTGTTATTAGACACCACATTCAGAATAGCTATCCTTATGATTTAGTCTCTCGTCTTCTGATAAATAATCTTTATGTAGATAATTTTATTTACACACACTCGTCCCCAGAAGTACTGAGAAACATTTACACCACATCAGTTCAAAGAATGAAGGAAGGAGGATTCAACTTGTGTTCTTGGAACACTAACCATTCAGATCTTAAGGCTCAAATAAAACAGGATAACATGTTTTCTTCCCATAACTGCGAAGAGGAAAAAGTTCTAGGTTACCTTTACCATCCTGGTAATGACACCCTGAGACTCGCAGACTTTGAGTTATCATCAGTCAGTTCAAAAAGAGATCTGCTCTCTCAAGTTAATAAAATCTTTGATCCTCTTGCATTGTTTCTTCCTGTCACATTGAGAGGTCGACTTTTGATGAGACGTATATGGGAAAAACAAATGAGTTGGGATGACCCTATCGATCTTGGAATAAAGGAGGATTGGGAAAAATTAAGGGCCGATCTTGACTCTCTTAAGAGTTTATCGTTCAATCGTTTTTGTTTTGATACCTCATCGACTAATGCAACCCTTAACATCTTTTGCGATGCTAGTTCAAAGAGCTATGGATTTGCGGCTTACATCACCTCCCCAGAACAAGGTCCTTCGTTAATGTGGGCCAAATCTAAAGTAGCTCCTCTCAAGGGAAAAACCCTTCCTTGTTTAGAGCTTTTATCCATCTTTCTGGCGCTTAAATGCCTTCCGCAGATCGTGACTAGCCTACAAGAGGTTGAATTTAGTAAGGTCAACGTCTTCTCTGACTCCCAAATCGTTCTTGCATGGGTAGCTGGAGGAGGTAGCAGGACAAAACAAATTTTCGTTCGGAATCGTATACAGGACATTAAGAGTATGGTTTCATCTATGAGAAACGATAATTTAATACCGATCTCATTTAACTACGTCAAAACAGATGAAAACCCTGCAGATCTTATAACTCGTGGTTTGTCCTGTCGCGAATTCATGAAGAAGCTCGAACTATGGAAGAATGGACCAGCTTGGCTTAAACACGACCAAGTGTATTGGCCTAGTTATCAGCAAACAAGGAGTGTACAGGAAGGGCTTTCAACTACCTTCACAGTCATTCAAGCTCCACCTCCTCCTGTTATTGACATAGCAAAGTATTCTTCCCTTTCAACTTTGTTAAGAGTATGTGCTTTACTCTACAAATTCGGCACATCTTCCATCGATCCTATTGAAAATGATAGGAAAGCTCGACTTTTCTTGCTCAAGATTATGCAACAAGAAAGTTTTCCTGTCGAACTTCGTTTTTTGAGAGAGATTCAATCGGGATCAACTTCTTCAAAACCACCTGATTTAGTTTCTCGCCTGAACTTCTTTTTGGACGATATTTGGGTCTTATAAGAAGTAAAGGACGGTTGTCTCGCACTAACTACTATAGTTTCGAGATAGTCAATCCAGTAGTCCTTGGCAAGTCCCATCATCTTACCACCCTGATTGTCAGAGATGCACATGTTTCTTGTAAACATCTGGGCATTCAAGCAACTTTGACCTTCATTCGTTTAAAGGGCTACTGGATAACTTCAGCTCGTCATACAATAAGAAGAGTTTTATCGGAATGTGTGACTTGTACAAAATTCAACAGCTTTTCTTATTCTTATCCGAAATTTACTAATTTCACAAAAGCGCAAGTCAATTTCTATCGTCCTTTCTCAAATGTTGGAGTGGATTTTACTAAACATTTTTTCATTAAAATTAAAGGGTCCACCCAACCTCAAAAAATGTATATTCTTCTTTACACCTGCCTCAATATTCGTTGTGTTTATTTGGATCTTATCCCAGATATGTCTGCTAGGGCATTCGTTCAATCGTTCCAACGCTTTGTGGCTAGGTTTGGAGTCCCTGAATTTTTATATAGCGACAATGCCCGGTCTTTTAATAAAGGTGCGGATGCTCTCGAGCAGTTTGTTGTATCAGAGGTGGGTTCCGAATTTTTGCGTAAAAATCACATTAAACATATCCGCATTCCCCTATACAGCCCTTGGATGGGAAGTATGTGGGAAAGGTCAATTCGGACTGTTAAAAATTGTCTCTATAAGACTGTTGGACGTAAAAATTTGGAATATTTCGATTTCACAACGGCATTGGCAGACATTGCTAATGCTATCAATTCGAGACCATTAACATATACTTCTTCGGATAATGATATAGTGCCTCTCACTCCTAACTGTTTTTTAAAACCGTTAGCTAATTCAAGTATCGTATTAAATGAGCCCATTCCTACCGATTCCCCTTCAAGAGAAGAACTAATCCAATCCCTTAAACGATCTACTGAAATATTCGAAGACTTCCGGACTCGGTGGTATAATGAGTATTTATTAAGTTTGAGAGAGATGGGAAAAGACCTCTATCAAGTCTCATGGAAAAATAGGGTGAAAGTAGGAGACATCGTACTTATTAAAAGTCCGGTCAAAGAGCGACCATATTGGCAAATGGGCATTATTCAACTGCTTATTTATGGAGATGATAATAAGGTTCGTTCAGTCCAGGTTCGAACTCCTGGAGGTCAAATGAATGTTTACCCCATAAAGCATTTATTCCCTTTAGAGCTATCATTAACACACAGTGGAAGTCAAGTCAAATCTCAAGGAAATAGTTCTGCTTCAAATTCAATGGTGCCACTACCACCATCATCTCAGCAAGTAACAATTCCTGCCCCTACCACAATTAATGATACTCCCGCGGTTGCAAATTCATTGCGTCCCAGAAGGAAAGCAGCTATAGTAGCACGTTCGAAATTTTTGAATATCGGTAATGAATCGGAATCGGAATCGGAATCATCCGAGAGTTCTGATTAATCAAATTCTTTTGTTTTTTTTTGTTTTTAAAATGACACGAATTCGTCGAAATCCGTGCCATCGCCCCCGCCCAGTGTATTAAAATTGGAATGCGAATCAAGAGCTTAAAATATTTCGTAATGAAAGTTTGCGTTTCAATATGCTTTTGGTCTCAAATTCGTATGCATTTCAATTATTAACTCTTTGCCAAACTATATTTATTCCTTAAAAGATGTTATGTGTTTTAAATTGTAAATATTGGAATCATGAAACCGGAACACTTTTGAGGAAGTTAAATAGCTGGAGTTGATATGCTGGAATAATTATTCAAAATCAAAGCTTTTTCGTTTGGAACCTTGTGCTGTTAAGTCGCTAATCGAACTCGTCCTGAAAATTAAAGGTCAAATTTTGTTTATCGTTAAGTCGTTAAAAAGAAGTGGATGTTTTCTAAAAGAACTTCCTACTTGATTGCATTAAGTGTTAACGTTGAAAAAGGTGTTAAAACTTATAATCACTAAGGCCTTATATAATGTGATTTTTGTGTAACTTTTATTAAGTGCATAGTAACGCTTTTTTCAATTCAATTCAATTCAACTTTATTATCGAAAATACGTTAATGACAATACGTATTGTTAGGAATTATTTCTACCTATGCTAAGAAGCCGGTGAAACTAACATTGATAGCACCGGTGTTGAAAATAACAATTTCAAATCCGAAATCAGGACTGGGATAAGAAGTTTCAGTTTTTCAACAAGTAAGTTGTTTGTTCCTTTCACCATAGGTGGATAATTCCATTTATTATATTTATGCATTAAAACACATAACATTTATTAATTCAGTTTAACTGTCGTAAATTTACTATTCTTAAAAACTATTCTACGTTGGTATTAAGGTTGTATCTATAAATTTCTACTCACATAGATACGATTTTAATAATATTTGAAATATATATATATATATATATACTTTATATATATATATATATATATATATATATATATATATATATATATATATATATATATATATATATATATATATATATATATATATATAACTATGCTATATATATATATATATATATATTTCAAAGATTTGTTCGAAACTTAGTCAAAAACATTCAGCTATCAGGTTGAGCAAATCAACGGAAAAATTAGAAGATTTATTTTTGACTCGTGCAATTCTGAAAAGTGACTTTTGACATTACTGTTGATTTAAAGATTGTTAGATAGCATCTCAGGAAGAACTTTTTACTTAGGTGCAAAGAATTAGGTTTATCTAATCAAGAGGCACTCAATTATCTAAGAGAGAACGTGCTGAAGAAAGGAATACTAAAGATGTGGATAAAGAAAAGAAAAGCAGAAGAAAAAGAAGGCAAGCTAGGGGGCAGAGTGGAACTACAAAGTTCCAAATGGAAAGAATTGAAACAGCAGAAAATTAATGCAGCATTGGAAGAGAAAAAGCATGATGGAAGCTGATGCACGTAAGCAGAAGCTGTAGAACGTGAACGTCAGGCTAAGTTTGAAGGCGACGAGAAGATTCGCCAAGAATTAGAAGAAAATTTTGAAAATGAAGCTGGAGGCAGAGAAGATCGCCAAAGGCAACACGAAGCTACATTAGCAGCATCCCAAAATTCCTCAAGCACAAACAGCGTTTCTCACGCAGTAGATATCCAAAATTGAAATTACAAACTTTGATGAAAAGATCAACAATATTGAGAATGTTTGTTGATGTTTGAAAAAATAATAAGAATCAACGCGACGTGCCAAAGGAAAAACAAGCTCTAGTGCTTGGAACATTCCTCACTGGAAAAGCCGTTCAAGTTTTCAATAACTTTAAGGTTGATGAGTTAAAAACTACGAAGAATTAAAAGGCGTTATTGATTGATACAATCTCACTGAGAGTGGGTATTGTACGAAGCCTGGGAACATGTGCCCGACTGATGATGCCAGTCCCAGAGTATATGTAAGAGAGATTGTTGAAGCTCTTCGCAAGTGGTTGACCGCGGCCAAAGTTAAAATATATATATATATTTCAAGATTTGTTGAAACTTAGTCAAAAACATTCAGCTATCAGGTTGAGCAAAAATCGGAAAATTAGAAGATTTATTTTTGACTCGTACTTCGATTTCTTATCGATCGATAAATATTTGAGCACGGTGCCGAAGGAGCTTGCCATTTACCTAAAGAAAAGAACGATAAGGAAATCTGAAAGCATAATAAATAGTTCGGAGAACTACATTGAAGCCCATCATATGAAACTCACGTCAAGTGAAGCACGAAATCAGAGTCAAGGAAATGTAAAAAGTCACAGTAACAGCAACTATTATAAGTCGAGAAATGATGGAAACGGTTACCACAGAAACGATAACTCAAGAGCTTAAACCAACACGCATCAAGAACAACGGAAAGCAGCAAAGGTAGTAATGGGGTAAGTGAACGGCAAAAGGTAACGTCGAAGTAACAGTGAACCCAGAGCTGTGATCACTTGCTACAGGTGTCAAAAGAAGAGAGGCACTTGGCTCGAGATTGTAGATGCCCTCCATACTTCAACAGTAGTGGCAAAAATTTGAAATTCAGTAATAGGCAAGAAGGAGAAGACAGCAAAAGTACGGCGCTTCGGAGGTTTCCGAAAAGGAAATAAACCTTAAAACCCTCAGGTGAAGAACCGTCTCTCCTTAAAGATACAGTTATTGTGAGCGAGTCTGTCGTTACTCACACAATTTGCTGATAACTTATGGTACAGTGAATGGGTATCGTGTCCAGTTGTTAGAGACAGCGGTTGTAATTTTGTGGTTGTGCGCGAAAGTTTGTACCCAAAGTGCTATACTGGCACACATACAGCCATGAGGCTATTAGACAGTATGGCTCGAGAGTTCACTCGCAAACGTCATGGAGCACCCCTACTTTGTGGGTAAAACGACGCTGCACAATGCTGCCAGAGGTCGTGTATGATCTAGTATAGGAAACATCAAGGGGCATTACCCCCATATCAGCCAAACCTCGCATGGGAAGCGACCAAGTGTCATGGTCAGCACAATGTGCAATACGAAGAAATCAGAATGAGTTATTATTCCCCATTGTCGAGCGTGCTGAAGAAGATTCGTCCTGAAGAATCTATGGTGAGGCGCAACGCCGAGGAAATTGATCATATGTCTGAAGGGCGAAAGAGGTGAGCGGTTAATGGAGGAAGCACCGTCTGTCAAACAGTCATCAATCATGCTTGTAGGAAAGGAGAATCAACCGCCGGATACCATTGTTCCATGAACAAGGTTTCAAGTTTCCATCTGGAAATGAAGTTGTAGCAGTTGATAAACGTAAAGAAGTTTACCTTGCGCCACAGGTAAATACTGGAAGTATTATGGAGTGTCAGATACTACTGGTGATCAAATGTACATAGTTACAGTGGAAGATGAAGTCGTTTTGACATCATTGAAGACGGTGTCATATTGCAAGATGACAAAATGCCCCCATATTGACAGCTCGAAGACACAAAGTGTCGCAGCCGTGAACAAGTAGATGTTCACGACGGTCAGACCCACCTGAACTAATCCGTGACCGTAAGTTTTTAAGAAAGGCAAAAAGATGACATGACTCTGAAAATTTGAAATCCGTGGAAAAGGGTGAAAGAAATATATTTTGAAAGAACGGCATTTTATATAAGAAAGTACTTAAAAAACTAACTAGAAAGGCTCACACTCGTGATGCCGAAAATACAGAATAAGTGATGAGTGGCTCACGATGAAATCTTTAGGCCACCAGGGTGTTAGAAGACGATAGGGAAGATCCTCAGCAATTCTTCTGGCCGAACTTGGCCTGGGACGTGTCCAGACGTTGCTACTCCTGTGATATTTGCCAAAGAACCTGTTCTAAGGGCTGAAGAAGGAATTCCTTTGTACTAATGCCGATAATAAAGGAGCCTTTCAGAGAGTCGTCATTGATTTAGTAGGTCCAATTACGCCACCATCATCCGAGGGACACCAGTATGTGTTAACACTCGTTGATGCAGCTACTAGATACCCAGAGGCAGTTCCTCTGAAGAGTATAACGGCTCAGAAAGTTGACTGAAAGTCTCGTATCCATTTTCATGAGGTTGGGAGTGCCAAAGGAAATACTCAGTGACAATGGTCGTCAGTTCACTTCTGATTTAATGAGGGACGTGACGAAGATGCTTAATATTAAGCAGAAGTTCTCTAGTATTTACCACCCAATGAGTCAAGGATTGACAGAAAAGTTTCAACGGAACTCTTAAGAGGATGCTCAAGAGAATGTGCAGTGAACAAGTGAGAAAGTGGCACAAGTTTATTGAGCCGTTATTATTCGCATATAGGGAAGCTCCACAGGACTCCACAGGGTTCTCCCCATTCGAACTCCTGTATGGTAGGACTGTGCGAGGTCCGATGCAAATTTTACATGAAATTTGGGCGGGGGATATTAATCCTGAAGAGGCAAGGTCAACATATAGATATGTTTTCGACTTGCAGGAAAGACTAAATGAAACTCTAAAGTTGGCTAGAGAGAATTTAGCGAAGGCCCAAATTTCCCAGAAAAGATACTATGACAAGAGTGCAAAGACCAGAAAATTGGAAGTAGGATATATATATATATATATATATATATATATACTATATATATTTATAATATATATATATATATATATATATATATGTGTATATATATATACAAACATATACAACATATATATATATACTCTTCTTTCCTATACACTCTCTTTCTTATATATATATATATATATATATATATATATATATATATATATATATATATATATATATATATATATATATCTATTTATATATATTTATATAAATATATATATATATATATATATATATATATATATATATATATATATATATATATATATATATATATACTCTTTATATACTGCTATATATATATATATATATATATATATATATATATATATACAAACATATATATATATATATATATATATATCTATCTCAGCATACTTGAAACATGTACCACCTCTTTCTCCTCCTCTCCTGAGTGCTCCCCCTGCACAACTTTCATCTCTTCACGTTGCAACTCAACAAGTTCTTCTGTGTTGAGTTCTTGTTTAATGATCCTCCTGAATCCACCACATCCTCTCGTTTACCTCAAGCCCAAACTCGTAACAATGGACACAATCAGGTTTACTAGAGTTACAGCTGTCTCCTTAAAGTCTCTATGAGGTACACAACCTGGCAAAAGTCTCCTCCAGGCAGATTACGGCAGCGATTAGAGACATTGTTTCATCTTTGTCAATAGAGGTTTATGTTTGTAGATTCGTGGGACGAGGCATTGTACGTGGGTCGAGAGTCAAAATTTATTCGAAAATTATGGTCGTGGGCCGATTTGTTCGTGAACCGGGATACCACTGTATAAGTAGAATATACTAACCTAACGAGGTAAATGATTCATGGTTTGACAGCTTGGCTGAATCTGACTGCATCTGCTAGAGTCGCTCATTGATCACCAGGTACTATGAGCAAACGCTTCTAAAACGCAAACTTCTTTCTTAATAGAAAAATATTAATACATAGAAAGAACGCCAAGAATAGTATTCGTAATTATCTTATTTACTTATATATATATATATATATATATGTATATATATATATATATATATATATATATATATATATATATATTTTATATATATATATATATATATAACATATATATTATATGCTTAATATATATATATATATATATAAATAGTCCGATTGAGTGTATGCTATTTTGGATTTCTTTTATTTTACATATGTGGGCCTATCCTATGTACATGTTTACCCATATATATATATATATATATATATATATATATATATATATATATATATATATATATATATATATATATAAATATATATATCTATATATATATATATATATATATATTTATATATATATATATATATATATACTATATATATATATATATATATATATATATATATATATATATATATATGCTATATATATATATATATATATATATCTTCTTCTTTATATATGCTGCTCATAAAAAGTATATATAATATATATATATATATATATATATATATATATATATATATATTATTATTATTATTGCACATACACTTTTGTCCCGCTTGAGCGGGGTAGTGGTGCGTACAGCCTCCCTCATTCACACACCCCCTCATCTCGCCCTCACCCACCTCCTCCACCCCCCTCTATCTCTCGCCAACACCCTACCCTCTTCCTCCCCCATCCCTCCCTCCTCCATCATCTCCTTTATTCCATCCATCCACCTCCTTCTTGGTCTCCCCCTTCCTCTCCTTCCTATCCCCTCCGCCTCCCAAACTCTTCTAACCACTCTCTGCTCCTCCATTCTCACTAAATGCCCATACCATCTTAACATTCCTTTCTCCGCTCTTCCCACCAGACCATTCCTCCAATCACACCTCTCCCTCACCACCCTATTCCTAATCCTCTCCCTTCTGCTAACCCCACAAACCGCTCTCAACCCCTTCATCTCAAATACTTCCAACTTTTTCCTGGACCTAGCATTCAACCCCCACGTTTCACACCCATACAACACCGCTGGTACACAGATTTTTTCAAACATACTTATCTTAACTTTCCGTGATAGATCCCCCCCTTTCCATATTTCTCTCAGACCACTCAAAGCCCTCATTCCTTCACCTATTCTATGTTCTATCTCCTCCTTCATCCCTCCCCCCTTACCCAACTCCATCCCTAAATATCTAAAAATCTTTACTTCTTCCAATACTACCCCCCCTACTCTAACCTCTAACCCCTCCCCTCCTCCCTTTCCTCCTCCTCAAACACTAACACTTTACTCTTACCTGGATTTATTTTAAGCCCCTTTTGTCCACACACTCTCTCAAACTCCCTCACCAAATACCTCAGCCCTTCCGCGTTCTTCGCCACTAGGGCAGTATCATCCGCAAACAGTATCATGTTCACTTCCCTTCTATCATTCCCATTCGTCAATTCCACCCCCTCCCCCCCCTCACCATTCCTCTGCAAACACTCTCCATAAACAAATTGAATAGCCACGGCGACATTACACACCCCTGCCTCAATCCACACACCGTCCCAAACATCTCACTCTCCCCTCCTAACACTCTCACACACATTCTACTATTCCTATAAAAAGCCCTAATACCTTTCCCTAAATTACCCCCCACCCCATTTTCCTCCAACACCCTCCACAGTTCACCCCTATTCACTCTATCATATGCTTTCTCTAAATCTAAAAAACATCCATACACTTTCCCTTTCCTCTCAATACTTTTCTCCACAAGCATCTTTAGTGTGAACACTTGGTCCACACACCCTCTTCCCTCCCTAAATCCTCCTTGTTCTTCCCCTATTCTCCCCTCCGTTAAACCTCTTACTCTCTCAATCAGTATTCTTCCGTACACTTTCCCTACCACACTTAAAAGACATATACCTCTATAATTTCCACATTCCATCCTATCCCCTTTCCCCTTATACATATATATATATCCATCCTCCCAATCCTGTGGTACCTCCCCACTCCTCCAACATATGTTATATAACCTATGCAGCCATTCCTCCACCCCTATACCTCCCTTCTGCAACATTTCCATTCTCACACCATCCAGACCTGCGGACTTCCCTTTTTTCCTTTATTCAAGGCCCTAATAATTTCCTCCATTTGTATTTCATCCTCCCCCTCCCTCCCCACTTCGTTTCCCATCCTCACCTCTTGCATATCTACCTCCCCTACCCCACCCCCTTCATTCAATAGTCCACTAAAATACTCCCCCCACCTCTTCCTCACCCTATCCTCTCCTCCTATCCAATCCCCATCTCCTCCCTTAATCCTCTCCCCCAACCCCTCCTTCCTCTTCCTTTTTTTATTAACCTCTTTCCAAAACATCTTACTCCCCGATTCAAAATTTTCCGTCACTTTTCTACACCATTCCTCTTTTGCTCTTCTCTTCGCCCTCTCCACCGCCCTCTTTGCTTCCACTCTAACCCTTCTATATTCCTCCCAGCTATCTTCTCCCCTACTTCCCAACCATTTCACATAAGCCTCCTTTTTCCTTTTCACCACCTCCTTCACCTCCTCCACCATTCACTCCCTTTCCTTCTGCTTGCACCCACCCTTTTTACTCCACATACCCTTCTAGCCTCTTCACATACTGCCTCTCTAAATCTCTTCCACTCCCCCTCCACCTCCCCAATTCCCGTCCCTCTCACGTTTCTCCACCTGTCCTCCATACCTCTCCTAAACTCCCTCTTACATACTATCTCCTCCAATTTTTCCACCTTTATCACTTCCACTCTCCTCTTTTCTCCCCTTTCCCTAACCATCACCTCTCCTCCCACCCTTATCCTGGCAATCACCAAATAGTGATCCGATATCCCCCTCCCCGCCCCTCTAAACACATTTACATCTAATAATCTTCCTCTCTCCTTCCCATTTACACACACATAATCTAATAACGCCTTCCCCCCCGTTATCTCACTCTTCCATGTATACTTATGATTATCATTTTTTTTGAACCAAGTATTCCCCACTATCATTCTTCTTTCGACACATAACTCTATCAGACTTTCTCCATTATCATTCCTCTCCCCTACCCCAAAAGGTCCTATTATTCTTCCTACCTCCTCCCTTCCCACTCCTGCATTCAAATCTCCCAATAGACAAATTTTTTCATTTACCCCAAAACTTTCCCAACACTCATTCAATTCTCCCCAAAATCTTTCTCTCTCCTCCTCTCTCGCTCCATTCACTGGTGCATATGCACAAATAAAAACCCACATTTCCCCCCCGAATTTCACTTTTACCCACATTATCCTAGAACTCACCTGGTTACACAATCTCACCTTGTCCCACATCTCTTTCCTCATAACTATTCCCACCCCCTCCCTCGCCCTCACTCTCTCGCTCACCCCCGATACCATACCCTTGTATTTTTCGAAATCCAACTCCCTCTTTCCCTTCAACTTAGTTTCTATCCCTAACACATCCAACCTTTTTTCCTCAAACATCAGCCCCAGTTCCTCCCTCTTCAAATCCTCGTTTACCCCTCTCACATTCATACACCCCATCCTAATTACCACTCTCCTCCCCATCTTTCCCTACTTCTATATATAACTCAATCAGGCTGTACGCTTTACGGGACCCCCCACCTTAGGTGCTTCCCAACACCTAGGGCTACCACCCCGCTCACCAACCCACAATAACAATAACAAGATACGTTAAAATAATATAAAAACAATAAAAAATAAAAAAAAAACATAAAATATATATATATATATATATATATATATATATATATATATATATATATATATATATATACTCTCTCTATATATATATATATATATATATATATATATATATACACTATATATATATATATATATATATATATACTCTATTGTTCGAAACCGTAAAGAGTAGCTTTTGGCTATAATAATACATTTACATATAATATTTTAAAAAATGAGAGTATTTTTATAATTATTTAATTTAGCTTAAATGTGTTATTTAAAACTAAAGAGTAGCAAAAATATATGTTTGGTTGTAAAACGTAAATTTGCAAACAAAATTTGAATAGTGTTACATTTGCATGAATTTTTTTAAGAAATAAATTTTGTTTCAGTATTGCGTATATCTTCGCTTTTTTGTTAACTAAACGAATACCATAGAGTAAATGCGCAGAGCAG
>JABUQX010042909.1:40000-42500 GCA_015478945.1 Trachelipus rathkii
GTAGACCACGGACAACTACCGAGAATGAGGATCAGGAAATATTTCATGCGGCCCGTAGAAATCCATTTACAAATAGCAGAGCCATCAAACGCGCATTACAGTTGGAAGCATCTGATAGAACAATCCGGCGACGATTGCACGCTTATGGAATACACCACCGGACCCCGGCAGTGAAGCAAACACTAACCGAAGCACACAGGGCAGCACGGCTTCGTTTTGCAGGAGAATATAGTAACAAGGATATAAATTTTTGGTCCAAGGTTATCTTCACAGATGAAAAGACATTCTGCTCTTCAGATCACGGCCCCCTACATTGCTGGCGTGTCAATAACACACGATATGAACGCCAACATATTTATGAAGAAGCTAGAAGTGGACACGTCACTGCCAATGTATGGGGATGGATAAACTTTAACATTCTAGGCGAACTGACCCCTATAGATGGCCGGTTCACCGCAGATAAGTATCTAGAAATACTTGAAGAGGTGTTGCTACCAACAGTGAGAGCGTATTTCGATCCCGATCCCGATAGAATACCGTACGTCCACGACAATAGTCCCGTGCACACTGCGAGGAGAGTTCAGCAATGGTTTACTGAACATGAACAGATCTTCCATGTTTTACCATGGCCACCGAAAGGGTGTGATTTAAATCCTATTGAAAATATATGGGGATCAATTATCAGAGATTGGAGACCAGAGGATGAGAGAACGGGGAGGCAACTTTTGGACCATGCCCTTAGATCCTGGGAATTACTGCGCAGAAGACAATATATACTAGAGAATAATATTGGATCCATGCCTGGCAGATTGCAGTCCGTCATCAGGGCAGAAGGTGGATGGACAAAATACTATATATATATATATATATATATATATATATATATATATATATATATATTTATATATATATATATATATATTCTTTATATATATATATATATATATATATATATATATATATATATATATATATATATATAGGCCAGTCTCGAAAGCATCATGCATGTAACTAAAAAATTATAACAGCTACAGGAAAATAAATAAAAAAATTTATTTTAGCAAGCAATTTCATCGATGAAACAAAAATTTTTTTTTATTCTAATATTTATTAATAACACCTTAAATATTAGTATAATCTTTGGTCTGGCAGAGTACGCTCTCATCAACCTTGCAGCGTTACGCTCTCATCAACCTTCCATTTCTGCAGTAGTGCGAGAGCAAGAGTTGCCAAATAGTTTTTTATTCTGCTCTGGAGAAAATGTTAATTTTTCTTTTTATTTCCTTTTTAGGGGGTTCGAGCCGACGGAGGGACAGAGGGGGACGAAGTCCCCCCGTCGTCCCCCGGTAGGCCGAGAAACCCCGACTCTGTCCATCTTTGTCGTTTACCCTTGGGATATCTTTTAGTTAAAAAAAAATCGACATTTGGCAACCTTAACGTTCACTCGTAGTGATGGAGCTCCTTGCTTCTTCTCAAAAAAATTATCGTTATCATACAGATTTTCCAACATTTTAACAATTTTAAAATTTTTCAAAAGCGTTATTTTTTTTTTTTTTTTTTAATTTCATGGATAAAAATGTCTCTGATTAATAAAATTTTATTTATTTCCTGTATTTTTTATTTTTTTTTTTATGTATGTTTTTTTCGGTAGTTGATATATATATATATATATATATATATATATATATATATATATATATATATATATATATATATATATATATATATATATATATATATATATATATATATATATATATATATATATATATATATATATATATATATATATATAGAATATATATATATATATATATATATATATATATATATATATATATATATATATATAATATAAATATATATATATAAATATTTAATAAATATACCATTATATATATTTATATTAATGTAAATTTTCAAAATGTATATATATATATATATATATATATATATATATATATATATATATATATATATATATATATATATATATATATATATATATATATATATATATTTATCGTATAATATATATATGTATAAATATATATATATAATATATATATATATATATATATATATAATATATATATATATATATATATATATATATATATATACATTAATAACATAATATATATATATATATATATATATATATATATATATATATATATATATATATATATAATAATATAATAATATATATATATATATATATATATATATATATACGTAATATAACATATAATATATATATATATATATATATATATGTATGCTCTTCTGGATATATATATATATATATATATATATATATATATATATATATATATATATATATATATATATATATATATATATAAAAATATTATAATATATATATATATATATATATATATATATATATATATATATATATATATATATATATATATATATATATATATATATATATATATATATATATATATATATATATATATATATATATAAT
>JABUQX010042909.1:50000-55000 GCA_015478945.1 Trachelipus rathkii
TCGCTGTAGCGTTCGTTTCAAATGCGCACTGCGCGCGAGCGTTGCCATATGAGAACAGTACAACACCGCTCGCGCGGAGCGTGCTTTAGAAGCGAGCGCTTCAGCGAGTGGTCTGCCATGCATGTACGCCACCCTGCTCTGCATTTACTCTATGGTATTCGTTTAGTTAAATAAAAAAAGGAAATATATACGTAATTACTGAAACAAAATTTATTTCTTAAAATTTTTTTATGCAAAATATAACACTATTCAAATTTTTGTTTGCAAATTTACGTTTTACAACCAAACATATTTTTGCTACTCTTTAGTTTAAATAACACATTTAAGCTAAAATAAACTTAATTATAAAAAAAATATTTCATTTTTTAAAAATATTATATGTAAATGTAGCCAAGGCCAAAGTTACTCTTACGGTTTCGAACAATATATATATATATATATATATATATATATATATATATATATATATATATATATATATATATATATATATATATATATATATATATATATATATATATATATATATATATATATATATATATATATATATATATATATATATATATTTTTATATTTTTACTGTATATTATCTTGTTTTTATATTATTTTAACGTATCTTGTTATTGTTATTGTGGGTTGGTGAGCGGGGTGGCAGCCCTAGGTGTTGGGAAGCACCTAAGGTGGGGGGTCCCGTAAAGCGTACAGCCTGATTGAGTTATATATAGAAGTAGGGAAAGATGGGGAGGAGAGTGGTAATTAGGATGGGGTGTATGAATGTGAGAGGGGTAAACGAGGATTTGAAGAGGGAGGAAGTGGGGTTGATGTTTGAGGAAAAAAGGTTGGATGTGTTAGGGATAACAGAAACTAAGTTGAAGGGAAAGAGGGAGTTGGATTTCGGAAAATACAAGGGTATGGTATCGGGGGTGAGCGAGAGAGTGAGGGCGAGGGAGGGGGTGGGAATAGTTATGAGGAAAGAGATGTGGGACAAGGTGAGATTGTGTAACCAGGTGAGTTCTAGGATAATGTGGGTAAAAGTGAAATTCGGGGGGGAAATGTGGGTTTTTATTTGTGCATATGCACCAGTGAATGGAGCGAGAGAGGAGGAGAGAGAAAGATTTTGGGGAGAATTGAATGAGTGTTGGGAAAGTTTTGGGGTAAATGAAAAAATTTGTCTATTGGGAGATTTGAATGCAGGAGTGGGAAGGGAGGAGGTAGGAAGAATAATAGGACCTTTTGGGGTAGGGGAGAGGAATGATAATGGAGAAAGTCTGATAGAGTTATGTGTCGAAAGAAGAATGATAGTGGGGAATACTTGGTTCAAAAAAAATGATAATCATAAGTATACATGGAAGAGTGAGATAACGGGGGGGAAGGCGATACTAGATTATGTGTGTGTAAATGGGAAAGATAGAGGTAGATTATTAGATGTAAATGTGTTTAGAGGGGCGGGGAGGGGGATATCGGATCACTATTTGGTGATTGCCAGGATAAGGGTGGGAGGAGAGGTGACGGTGAGGGAAAGGGGAGAAAAGAGGAGAGTGGAAGTGATAAAGGTGGAAAAATTGGAGGAGATAGTATGTAAGAGGGAGTTTAGGAGAGGTATGGAGGACAGGTGGAGAAACGTGAGAGGGACGGGAATTGGGGAGGTGGAAGAGATTTAGAGAGGCAGTATATGAAGAGGCTAGAAGGGTATGTGGAGTAAAAAGGGTGGGTGCAAGCAGAAGGAAAGGGAGTGAATGGTGGAGTGAGGAGGTGAAGGAGGTGGTGAAAAGGAAAAAGGAGGCTTATGTGAAATGGTTGGGAAGTAGGGGAGAAGATAGCTGGGAGGAATATAGAAGGGTTAGAGTGGAAGCAAAGAGGGCGGTGGAGAGGGCGAAGAGAAGAGCAAAAGAGGAATGGTGTAGAAAAGTGACGGAAAATTTTGAATCGGGGAGTAAGATGTTCTGGAAAGAGGTTAATAAAAAAAGGAAGAGGAAGGAGGGGTTGGGGGAGAGGATTAAGGGAGGAGATGGGGATTGGATAGGAGGAGAGGATAGGGTGAGGAAGAGGTGGGGGGAGTATTTTAGTGGACTATTGAATGAAGGGGGTGGGGTAGGGGAGGTAGATATGCAAGAGGTGAGGATGGGAAACGAAGTGGGGAGGGAGGGGGAGGATGAAATACAAATGGAGGAAATTATTAGGGCCGTGAATAAAGGAAAAAAAGGGAAGTCCGCAGGTCTGGATGGTGTGAGAATGGAAATGTTGCAGAAGGGAGGTATAGGGGTGGAGGAATGGCTGCATAGGTTATATAACATATGTTGGAGGAGTGGTGAGGTACCACAGGATTGGGAGGATGGATGTTTGGTTCCCCTGTATAAGGGAAAGGGGATAGGATGGAATGTGGAAATTATAGAGGTATATGTCTTTTAAGTGTGGTAGGGAAAGTGTACGGAAGAATACTGATTGAGAGAGTAAGAGGGTTTAACGGAGGGGAGAATAGGGGAAGAACAAGGAGGATTTAGGGAGGGAAGAGGGTGTGTGGACCAAGTGTTCACACTAAAGATGCTTGTGGAGAAAAGTATTGAGAGGAAAGGGAAAGTGTATGGATGTTTTTTAGATTTAGAGAAAGCATATGATAGAGTGAATAGGGGTGAACTGTGGAGGGTGTTGGAGGAAAATGGGGTGGGGGGTAATTTAGGGAAAGGTATTAGGGCTTTTTATAGGAATAGTAGAATGTGTGTGAGAGTGTTAGGAGGGGAGAGTGAGATGTTTGGGACGGTGTGTGGATTGAGGCAGGGGTGTGTAATGTCACCGTGGCTATTCAATTTGTTTATGGAGAGTGTTTGCAGAGGAATGGTGAGGGAGGGGAGGGGGGTGGAATTGATGAAAGGGAATGATAGAAGGGAAGTGAACATGATACTGTTTGCGGATGATACTGCCCTAGTGGCGAAGAACGCGGAAGGGCTGAGGTATTTGGTGAGGGAGTTTGAGAGAGTGTGTGGACAAAAGGGGCTTAAAATAAATCCAGGTAAGAGTAAAGTATGAGTGTTAGAGGAGGAGGAGAGAGAGCGGTTAGAAGTAAGAGTAGGGGGTGAAGTATTGGAAGAAGTAAAGATTTTTAGATTTTTAGGGGGGGATTTGGGGTAAGGGGGGAGGGATGAAGGAGGAGATAGAACATAGAATAGGTGAAGGAATGAGGGCTTTGAGTGGTCTGAGAGAAATATGGAAAGGGGGGGATCTATCACGGAAAGTTAAGATAAGTATGTTTGAAAAAATCTGTGTACCAGCGGTGTTGTATGGGTGTGAAACGTGGGGGTTGAATGCTAGGTCCAGGAAAAAGTTGGAAGTATTTGAGATGAAGGGGTTGAGAGCAGTTTGTGGGGTTAGCAGAAGGGAGAGGATTAGGAATAGGGTGGTGAGGGAGAGGTGTGATTGGAGGAAGGGTCTGGTGGGAAGAGCGGAGAAGGGAATGTTAAGATGGTATGGGCATTTAGTGAGAATGGAGGAGCAGAGAGTGGTTAGAAGAGTTTGGGAGGCGGAGGGGATAGGAAGGAGAGGAAGGGGGAGACCAAGGAGGAGGTGGATGGATGGAATAAAGGAGATGCTGGAGGAGGGAGGGATGAGGGAGGAAGAGGGTAGGGTGCTGGCGAGGGATAGAGTGGGGTGGAGGAGGTGGGTGAGGGCGAGATGAGGGGGGGTGTGAATGAGGGAGGCTGTACACACCAAAAAAAAAAAAAATAATTATAATAATAAAAATAAAAAAAAAAATATATATATATATATATATATATATATATATATATATATATATATATATATATATATATATATACTAAATATAAACAAATATATATATTTATATATATCACACAAATATATATATATATATATATATATATATATATATATATATATATATATATATATATATATATATATATAGTGTTCTCTAATTAGTATATACTATATATATATATATATATATATATATATATATGGGTAACACAGATATCCGATAACTTACGATTATCAGAAAAAAATCGATATCTGATAGGATTACCCTTAACCGGACTATTACTTATATATATATATATATATATATATATATATATATATATATATATATATATATATAAATATATATATAAACTACTTTTTTATTGTATATATATATATATATATATATATATATATATATATATATATATATATATATATATATATATATATACTCTCAACTAAGATAATTACAATACTATTCTTGGCGTTCTTTTCTATGTATTTAATATTTTTCATTAAGAAAAGAAGTTTTTCTGCGTTTTAGAAGCGTTTGCCTCTATAGTACCTGCGGATCAATGAGCGACTCTAGCAGATGCAGTCAGACTCAGCCAAGCTGTCAAACTTCATGAATCATTTACTCCTCGTTAGGGTTAGGTATATTCTACTTATACAGTGGTATCCCGGTTCACGAACAAATCGGCCCACGACCATAATTTTCGAATAAATTTTGACTCGACCCACGTACAATGCCTCGTCCCACGAACGCACAAACATAAACCTCATTGACAAAGCATGAAACAATGTCTCTAATCATACGTTGCAATCTGCCTGGAGGAGACTTTTGCCAGGTTGTGTACCTCATAGAGACTTTAAGGAGACAGCTGTAACTCTAGTAAACCTGATTATGTCCATTGTTACGAGTTTGGGCTTGGAGGTAAACGAGGAGGATGTGGTGGATCTGGTGGAGGACCACAAACAAGAACTCAACACAGAAGAACTTGTTGAGTTGCAACGTGAAGAGATGAAAGTTGTGCAGAGGGAGCACTCAGGAGAGGAGGAGAAAGAGGTGGTACATGTTTCAAGTGCTGAGATCCATATAAATTTTAAGCAAGTGGAGCGAAGTGCAGGTTTTCATTGAGAAACATCACACTAACAAAGCTATGACCAGACGAGCTGTGGACATTTTAAATGACAATGCGATGTCCCATTTTCGGAAAATTATCCAACAAAGTAAAAAC
>JABUQX010042909.1:60000-62500 GCA_015478945.1 Trachelipus rathkii
TTTTTATATTTTATATTATCATTTTAACCTTTTCTTATTGTTATTGTTATTATTGTGGGTATATTTGGTGAGCGGGGTGGTGGCCTTAGGTGTTGGGAAGTGCCTAGGGTGGGGAGTCCCACAAAGCGTGCAGCCTGAGTGAGTGTATATATAGAAGAAGGGAAAGATGGGGAGGAGAGAGGTAATTAGGGTGGGATGTATGAACGTGAGAGGGGTAAACGAGGATTTGAAGAGGGAGGAAGTGGGGTTAATGTTTGAAGAAAAAAGGTTGGATGTGCTAGGGGTAACAGAAACTAAGCTGAAGGGAAAGAGGGAGATGGACTTTGGAAAATACAAGGGTATGATATCAGGGGTGAACGAGAGAGTGAGGGCGAGGGAAGGGGTGGGAATAGTTATGAGGAAAGAGGTGTGGGATAAGGTAAGGTTGTGCAGCCAGGTGAGTTCGAGGATAATGTGGGTAAAAGTGAAATTCGGGGGGGAAATGTGGGTTTTTATATGCGCATATGCACCAGTGAATGGAGCGAGGGAGGAGGAGAGAGAAAGATTTTGGAGCGAGTTGAATGAGTGTTGGGAAAGCTTCGGGGTAAATGATAAAATTTGTCTATTGGGAGATTTGAATGCAGGAGTGAAGGGAGGGGGTGGGAAGAATAATAGGACCATTTGGGGTAGGGGAGAGGAATGTTAATGGAGAAAGTCTGTTAGAGCTGTGTGTTGAAAGAAGAATGATAGTGGGGAATACTTGGTTCAAAAAAAGTGAGAATCATAAGTATACATGGAAGAGTGAGATAACGGGGGGGAGGGCGGTACTGGATTATGTGTGTGTAAATGGGAAGGATAGAGGCAGATTATTAGATGTAAATGTATTTAGAGGGGCGGGGAGGGGGATATCGGATCATTATTTGGTGGTTGCTAGGATAAGGGTGGGAGGAGAGGTGATGGTTAGGGAAAGGGGAGAAAAGAGGAGAGTAGAAGTGATAAAGGTGGAAAAATTGGAGGAGACAGTGTGTAAGAGGGAGTTTAGGAGAGGTATGGAGGATAGGTGGAGGGACGTGAGAGGGACGGGAATTGGGGAGGTGGAGGGGGAGTGGATGAGATTTAAAGAGGCAGTATGTGAAGAGGCTAGAAGGGTATGTGGAGTAAAAAGGGTGGGTGCAAGCAGAAGGAAAGGGAGTGAATGGTGGAGTGAGGAGGTGAAGGAGGTGAAGGAGGTGGTGAAAAGGAAAAAGGAGGCTTATGTGAAATGGTTGGGAAGTAGGAGAGAGGGAAGCTGGGAGGAATATAGAAGGGTTAGAGTGGAAGCAAAGAGGGTGGTGGAGAGGGCGAAGAGAAGAGCAAAAGATGAATGGTGTAGAAAAGTGACGGAAAATTTTGAATCGGGGAGCAAAATGTTCTGGAAAGAAGTAAATAAAAAAAGGAAGAAGAAGGAGGGGTTGGGGGAGGGAATAAGAGAGGGCCAGAGATAGAATAGATATATAGAGAGGATAGGGTGAGGAAGAGGGGGGGGGAGTATTTTAGTGGATTATTGAATGAAGTGGGTGGGGGAGGGGAGGAAGATTTGCAAGAGGTGAGGATGGGGAGTGAAGTGGGGAGGGAGGGGGAGGATGAAATACAAATGGAGGAAATTATTAGGGCCTTGAATAAAGGAAAAAAAGGGAAGTCCGCAGGTCTGGATGGTGTGAGAATGGAAATGTTACAGAAGGGAGGTATAGGGGTGGAGGAATGGCTGTATAGGTTATATAATATATGTTGGAGGAATGGTGAGGTACCACAGGATTGGGAGGATGGTTGTTTGGTTCCCCTGTATAAGGGGAAAGGGGATAGGATGGAATGTGGGAATTATAGAGGTATATGTCTTTTAAGTGTGGTAGGGAAAGTGTATGGGAGAATACTGATTGAGAGAGTGAGAGGTTTAACGGAGGGGAGAATGGGGGAAGAACAAGGAGGATTTAGGGAGGGAAGAGGGTGTGTGGACCAGGTGTTTACACTAAAGATGCTTGTGGAGAAGTATAGAGAGGAAAGGGAAAGTGTATGGGTGCTTTTTAGATTTAGAGAAAGCATATGATAGAGTGAAGAGGGGTGAATTGTGGAGGGTGTTGGAGGAAAATGGAGTGGGGGTAAATTAGGTAAAGGTATTAGGGCCTTTTATAGGAATAGTAGAATGTGTGTGAGAGTGTTAGGTGGGGAGAGTGAGATGTTTGGGGTGGTGAGAGGATTGAGGCAGGGGTGTGTAATGTCGCCGTGGCTATTCAATTTGTTTATGGAGAGTGTTTGCAGAGGAATGGTGAGGGAGGGGAGGGGGTGGAATTGATGAATGGGAATGATAGAAGGGAAGTGAACATGATACTGTTTGCGGACGATACTGCCCTAGTGGCGAAGAACGCGGAAGGGCTGAGGTATTTGGTGAGGGAGTTTGAGAGAATGTGTGGACAAAAGGGGCTTAAAATAAATCCAGGTAAGAGTAAAGTGTTAGTGTTTGAGGAGGAGGAAAGAGAGGAGGGGG
>JABUQX010042909.1:67500-68679 GCA_015478945.1 Trachelipus rathkii
CAATAGAGGTGTTACATAGCAACAAGGGGATTAGTAGGCTTTTGTTTTACTGTTTTACTGCTTTAACTCATATGTTTTACTGCTTTACTGCTTTAACTCATATGTTTTACTGCTTTAACTCATATGTTTTACTGCTTTAACTCATATATTTATTAACATTACATACCTTAAAGCAGTAAATAGAAATCAATAGAGGAGATGTTACACATTTAAACAAGAGTTAGTATGCTTTTGTTTACTGCTTTACTGCTTTAACTCATAGTTTTACTGTTTTAACTCATATGTTTTATTGTTTTACTGCTTTAACTCTTATGTTTACTGCTTTAACTCATATGTTTTACTGCTTTAACTCATGTATATTTATTAACATTATGTTTTTTATATTTTTTTTTTTTGTTTTAATACTTTTTATTTATTTTATTATTTTTATTATTTTATTTTTATTTTATTATTTTATTATTTTTATTATTATTTTTATTATTATACTTAGTGTTATTTACTTCATGTCTATTGTTATTATTTCACACACACACACACACACACACACACACACACACACACACACACACACACACACACACACACACACACACACACACACACACACACACACACACACACACACACACATAACGTATAATTTATTAAAACATTTTATGTTTTAATTAAACACGTACATTTATATTACTCATTCAATTATAACTAAAATTATTTCAAAGTTTCTTAAAACTTCTATAATAAATCCAATCATTAATCTTTGAATAAAAAAAATAAAACAGTAGAAAATACAATAGAAATAAAAAGAAAGCAAAGAAAGAAAGAAAGAAGGAAAGAAAGAAAGAAAGAAAGAATTTTGTGAACTCATTATTAACTGTTAATACTTTTGTTTATAAATTTTATATTTTCAAGTTTTAAAATAATTTTTACTAAGGTGCAGTGGATTTTGTTGGAGAGGCCCCCGGAAGAGGAGGAAGGAAGAAAAGGAAGACCCTGCAAAAGAAAAGACAGGAAAAAGGAGGAAAGAAAGACAGAAAAATAAAACTTAAATTAAATTAAACATTTAAAAACGGCAGAAGAATTAAAAGACAAATTCAATCATCTATAACTTTATTATTAAAAATCCTATTCGGAAGGAAGAAGATTCTTAAATTACATTCTTATTAGACTTAAATTTGCACT
>JABUQX010042910.1:0-10000 GCA_015478945.1 Trachelipus rathkii
CCGCGAGTAGAAAGGATGGAGAAACGAGTTTTTTGAGGTAATGAAAACACACCTTGTTATCAATGCCGCTAATAGAAATATCTGAGGTTAGTACCCACAAGGCCCCCTTCCTAGCGTGAGCTAATTATTCTTGAGTAGTACATACGTCTATCAAAATGAAGGGTGAAGTCGTCGGCCAATAGGAGTCGGATAGGTGATGAAGTAAAGATAAGATCATTAACTGAAAGATAAGAGAGTTGGAGATTAAGCCAAAACTATGAGGAATATTGATTTATAGAATTTAAACAAAAGGATGAATGGTGGCGGTATACAACAGCAGCTATAGTACGACCGGAAAAGGAAATCAGAACCCAGATCACAGAAGATAGATACTGAAGTAAGAAAAGTTTATAAATCAAAGCTTTGTGCCAGACTCTATCGAAAACTTTCGTTGTGTTGAGCGCTATTCACCGAAAATGTCGAAGGAAGAAGACCAAGAATTGTGCGCGCCGCGCGTTTCCAACAATGAAAGGGAAGGTCGAAGTAGAAAACTCAGAAACACAAGTTTTGAGAATTACAGAATGATTACCAACAAGACTGTGCGCTTAGAGCAACACACACACACACACCCACAATAAAAAAAAAAAAAAAAAAAAAAAAAGTCTTTAACAAGAATGACAATGTTGTCTATATATGTGTTGGAGGAGATGGAAAAAGTGGAATAGCTCAGTAATATTCCTAAGGTGGAATTAAAAAAGCAATAGGCTTTGAGAGAAAATTCAGTTTTAGCGGAAAGTAAACAGCACTTGCGTGGGGCCGTCGGGAGATACTAGATGAGGAAAAGAGGACGAAGCAGCTTGAGGTTTAAACATTTGTTTTTTAAAATGACAGAAAGGATGTTAGGAAGAAGAAGAATGCAGTAAGAATTATTTGGGCATTTTCTGTGGAGAAGAGTTTTTAGTTATAGGAAAATAGATTTTTGTAACGATTCTGGATGACATCATTATGAATTAGAATGAGTTTCTTGATTTTAAAGACGACGGTAAAGTCTTGAAAGCAACGTCCTTGTAGTGAATCGCTCGAGAACAAGGTATAGGCTTAGTTGAAGGGAACAAGTATATGGACATGTACGCCTCCATGCCAGAGGAGAAATCCCCTGGTAATACCGCAGCACTCTACAAGCGCGAACTCCTTTCCGGAAGCAGTAGTCAAGCCATGACAATCAAAAGAAGTACAAACGCAAGTCCGGCCAGTACCGAAGTGCCAAAAACGTTTCCTCGCCGTAGGCGAAAGCCTTGAAGAGATAGAACAGAGTAGCAGAAATAAGGTGATAGGAGGGACCCAGAGAAGGAAAGAATTTAACAGAATTAGAGAGAAGTATTAGATGGTTAGGAAAAGGTCTAGATGTTGGTCATGCTCAAAGGCGATCGGAGATCGAGTAAGGGAGCCGCAACAACTGCTCGAGATCATTCTGGATAGAAAAGTGGTAGGGAAAGCCATTGGTGGTGGTGAACGTTGAAATCACCAGAATGATGATTTCAGAGAAAGATGAAGAGAGAGAATGTGTGTTCTAATTTGGAGTTTTTTGAGTAAAGCGAAGAATTGGAGTCGTTGAGTTAGGAGGAAGAATATACATAAACAGAACAGAAGAATTTAGTAGTTATACGTTGGAGAAGGAAATATTTGAGAATCTCACAATACGTAGTATCTATATGAGGATAGACCCTCCCAAATCAGAGACAGTCGAAATGAACATCTATACAATCATCATTGCGGACATAAGCACAACATCACGCTTTTAGGCTAAAAATTGAGGATAGAGAGCACAGTAGAGTCAAGTAGAATAGAAGTTTGGCTGTCAGAAGGCACCGTAGTTTCGGTGGAATAAGAGATCGGGTTTAGAGGAGGAGAGGTGAGTTCAACAAAGTGAAAGTTAGATTTGGAAACCAGCGATACAGGTTCCCAGAAATATAATTTATGTGAAGTAAGGAAGAAACTGTTGCATTATATAACAGTAATTTGAGCGCTCATTTCTACAGTGACGTGAGCTTAACCCCACCACTGGAGGCTACGTTAACTCGCAAGTTGTGTGAGGAGCTAATCATGATGGTTGATAACATTATTTTAATCAGAAGTAAGTTGTGCATAAAAACACCTAGGTAATTTTATTGAAAAAACCCATCCCTCATCCATACCGAGGGTGTAGGTATGATGATGTGTATGTGGCATGTATGATTTCTAATAAAAAAACTACTGAAATAGACCATTCATAAACCCCATACAGGCAGGTTAATAATTAGGCTAGCATTGGGTCATTATATCAGAGCGGAACTTATGGACAAAGACTTACGATAATATATAGTCGATCAGTATTAAATTAGGTGGACAAAATATTTAATTTATTATTTGAGGGTAACTCCTTATATAATATATAATAATCATATGGTTACTAATTAGTATCCATAATCCACTATAAATGACTTATACATGTCATGAAGATTACGATATTATAAATTATGGACGCTGCTGAATAATCTTAGCCTTTTATATATTGATATAAAAATAGTACGTTTATATAATATAATAAGAAAATTTATGGCGAGAGAGGACTCCTTTTACAACTGTTATATATAATAAATATTAACATGCCGAGTATTAACACAGATGCATAATACTCAGTCGCTACTCACGAGAGTATAGAATAAATATATATATAATAACATATATGGACCATACGTTATATTTATATAGGCCACGTTCTTCGTTACTAATAAGATGGACATAGAGTATATAAATCTATATATGCAGTGGACATCATGGCGAGAGATTATGAAATTTGTATATACCTTATTTAAATGATACATGGTTGTTTGATTTTGTCTCGCGTAGTGTTGGTGCTGTCTCTGGAGGTTATTATTGGTGCACAAAACACGCTTAGAGTCATCATTATAAAATATATTAAAGCATGCATAGCACCGTTATAGTGTAATCAAGATATTTAGTTGGTTATTATTGTTTAGTAAACTTTGTCAATGTGTTCAGTCAATTTAGCAAAACCAAATGTCACACTCATGGGTATTCGATAAGTAACACACAGTTATCTACCTATTAGTAATAGTGGGTGTATTATTGAGTGTTAGAGATGTCTTTGAGGCCACAGATCTTTCAGCTTAGGCGTTTTGCGTAACTTTCCCTCTTTTGTTTCCTGGAAGTGAGCAATTGTTACTTATATATATAGCTATATGATATAAATTAAATAATATATAATAATAATTAAATAAATTATAATACAATCCATACATAGATGACCATTTAACTAGTAATAACTAGGATATTAAGATAGTGAAATATGAACTACTAAAATAGAATTAAAAAACATATAGATATTACTACTTACTATATTAATTAGCCTTCAGTCTTCAGTTTGAATTTTATCACTTCATTTTTATCCATATTTTTTTTTAATATAAAACCCAGATATGTGGGTATTTTTTATGGTTTATTTTTACCAGGTGGGTAGTTTTTTTATGAAAAAATCATAGGGAGTAAATCTAGCAGTTGTCCGACAATCGTTATAAAGCCAACCCCTTCTAAGCTATTATATAATATATATATATATACATAATATATATACTATATAATTATATATATATATATATATATATTAATAAATATATATATAATATTAATATATCTTATATATATATATATATATATAATATTTAATATTATATTATATACTTATATATTATATATTATATTAAAAAAAATAAAAAATATATATAATCGATATTCGTCGGTAGATGTACCACTACTGTGTGAGCATTATAGTTGTCCTGTCCGAATTTTATATATAGTATATATATATATATATATATATATATAATTATAATATAATATATTATATATATATATATATATATATATATATATATATATATATATATATATATATAATATATAATCAAGCCTTGAAATATAAAAATAAAACATACTACCTAAAAAAAATTCATTTAATTACGGCAAAAAAATAAATTTACCATACATTTAACAATAAAATATCTTCCAACCCTTATTTAAAAGTAGAAACATACTATATATTATATATAGTATATTATATAATATAATATTATATATTTATAAATATATATTATTATATATTATATATATAATATATAATATATTATTTATATATATTAATATAATATATACTATATATATATATTATATATATAAGTATATATATAATATATATATATATATATTACGCGCTTAAAATCTAACTTTGGCCTCTGTGGAATATCACCTATCTAGCTCTAACCCTAACCTTTTGCTCTTGCCTGAGACTCAGATGGCTAAGAATTCACCCTCTAATCACCTCGTTTACCGTTCGGAACTATAACTTATTTCATAATTTCCGTCCTGAAGGGTGGAGTGTGTGCTAATGTAAATCATTAATACTCCGTAACACGTCCTCGTGAAGTGCTCCGGATCTTCTAAACTGTCGATGCCTCTGTGGCTAAAAATCTTCTTCGCTTCTACTACACATACCATCTTGTGCTTCTGCTACTGTGCTCCTAACCAGAACCAGATTTTCACTCTTTCGTTTGGAATATCTTACTACTCTCAACGAGCAACTGATTAGTATCTTCTCACTCCTAATACTCGAGGTCCATATTTTGGCAGATGTTAATGTAAGAGCAACACCTGAAAGTGGTTGGGATCCTCGATCGATCTGTTGAGCGTGGCGAGAGAGAGCCGAAGTCTTCCAGCATTCCTCAAGATGATCGTGGAGCGAACTATCAAAACGCACGAACCTGGAATAAAATGTGTCGTAGCCCACAATTCAATTGAACTACACTTGACCTATGTTCACCACTAGTCCTTCTCTCTATAAATACACCACCTTCGCTCCTATTGGTAAATCTGACCACAACCTTATATCTCTTAATTTTAATACTTTCTCTCCAACAGCTCCATACTGCCCTACTCGTTTTTTCTGGAACTTTGATCGGGGTGATTGGGGGCCTTGCCGTCGCTTCTACGCTAATACTAATTGGAATGACTGCTTTTGACTCTGATTGACACTCGGGCTCTGCCCTTAAGGTGGGAGCTGTAAATCGTCGACGGGATGAGCAGGTTCATCTCCTTCTTCGACTAAATCTTTCTCCTCCTCATAATCCATGGTTCGATCGTGCCTGTCCTCTGGCCATTCAGGCTAGAAACAGCTCGTATCGGGAGTGGAAAATCTCGTTCTCCTATCACTCTCGCTAACTTTCATTCAGCTAGAAATCGTTGCAGGGATACTCTTCGACGAGCAAAGCGGGCTTTCATCAAACGAAAGTGCGCTAACCTCCTTGGTTTTCCTACTGACAAATCTTTCTGGCCTCTTGCCAAAAACATCTCTAACAACTTCTGTAATCTGCCTTTCCTCCTCTTATTCGATCTGATGGCTCTGTTGCTAACTCTCCAACTGAAAAGGCGAAATCTCTTCGGCCTAATATTTTCCTCTAACTCAACCCTGACGATTCTGGCATTCTCCTCCTCCAACTTCTCTCTAAGGTGTCCTATGTTTTTTGCTTTGATTTTATTTGGTCGGGTTGCATGGGCTCCGGAGATTTTTGAACGTTAAGAAAGGGGGGGGGCCCGGATGGCATCCCTCCCCGATTTTGAGGGAGTGTGCTTCCGAGCTGCCCCCTCCTCAACTATAATCTCTATGTCTCAATACTAATACTTTCCCTCGTGTTGGAAGCAACGCACATGTTCCACCTATTTCGAAAAGGAAGCCGCTCTGATCCTTCTAACTATCGCCCTATAGCTCTCACCTGTATTCTACTCTAAGATCTTTGAAACCCTTCTTAACTTCACTTCTAGACCATCTGGAATCCTCATTCTCTCTTTCTCGATCACCAATCGTACGGTTTTCGGCGTTCGAGGTGTTTACTGGTGATATACTTTCCTATTTAACGATTATGTTTTCCGCCCTCAGGAAATACGGGGAGACTTGCGTGGTGGCGCTTTACATATCCAAAGCATTGACCGGGTATGGCACGCGGTCACTGGCTTCTCCAAGCTCCCCTCCTTTTGGGTTTCCTCCTTCTCTTTGCTTACTATGTCTATGCTTTCTTTCAAGTCGCTCAATAATCGGCTGTGGTTGATGGAGGCGACTTCTTCTTCTTTTCTGTTATAGTGGTGTTCCTCAGGGTTCTGTCTTACTCTCTACTGTTTATTCTTAACTTTTCAATTAATAAATCTTCTCACTGCACATGCTAACTCTAATCCACTCAATGCCGATGACTCGACCCTTCATTCTTCAACTCATTTCAACTTCTGCTCCTCTTTTACTTCTAGAATTGCTCTCGTCTTAATCTTTCTGATTCTACTTCTCGATGATCTGGATAGAATTTTCCGGTGGGGTCGTCTCAACTTTGTGGAAATTCAATTCTTTAAAAACTCAACTTCTTAAAATCTCCCTCTAAAACACCTTCTAACTTTAATATCTCTTCGACGGTTCTCTCGTCTCTCCTGTTGACTATATAAACATCCTGGCCTTAACATAAACAAACAAATGTCTTGGAAACCTCACATCACAACGTTGCTTAAGGCGGACTCAAAGAAACTGGAGTTCTGTTTAGACTGCGCGAGATTTTTTTCCTCTCTCAGTTCCTTCCAGTACAAGGTCTCATCCGCCTGTATGGGAGTACTTTCTCATATCTGGGGGGCTCTGGTTTCACCCGGCTTTTGGCAGGGCGAGTCAAAGCCAAAAGGCTTATAACTGTTCTGTACTTTTCCAGTTCACTTGAACCTCTATCTTTGCGGGGCGATGTTGGTGCTTTAGTCTCTTTTTATAGGTAGAGCGGCAGGTGTTTGAGGGAACTTACCACTCGCGTACGCGTACCACCACGTTTACGACGCCCTCGTAGCACAAGGGGTGCTTGTGTCTGGCGCAGAGTTTTGTTGATGGGTAGGTACTCCAGGCTAGTCCGATGCGGTGCTTCCTTCTTTCCTGCCAACTTTGGTTCTGTGGAATTCTCTTCCATCTCCTGTGTTTCCTGCTGAATTTAATCTCCTTCACTTTAAAGCCTGCGTGTTGTGCTCATATCGCGTATTTACGTCTAGTGGGTGGAAATATTAGCGGTGCAACACACGCCTCCACTGAATAGGGCTTCTGCCCGTGAGGGGGGACACTGTAAAATAAATAAAAAATATATAAATTATATATATATAATATATAATAGTATATATTATATATATATATATATATATATATAATATATAATTATATAATATATATTATATATAATAATATATATATTATATATATATATATATATATATATATATATATTATTAATCAAGGCTTGAAATATTAGAAGTAAAGTCCATTTTAAAAAGCATTTATTTTAATGTGTTTAAATAAATTAGGACCAGTGATTTTAAATAATAAATATCATTCATTCTGTATTTAAGTAGAATAATTATATAATATATATATTATATATATATATAATTAATATATATAGATATAAGTAATATATTATATATAAGTATATATACCATTTAATGATAAGGAACACTAATGGGCGAATTGTCGCACCGTATTAAATTCAGGATTGTAATATTGCAAGGTCAAGGTTTGCAGAAGTTTAGAGGTATCTTCAGAGGATTATAACATCGACTTGTCCGCATCGTAATGCGCAACCATCGGCGCGCAGCAGATAGAGTCTGGCACATATAACGCCTAGTACATAGATCGTGCTCACTGGACACCATCCTGAGATATTGAGCCTCTTATTACGATCGATAGACACCTTCAGAGATGAAGTTCATAAGGGACTAGCAGGTGACCTGGTCTAGTAATGTGGCGAAGTGAGTTTAAGATTAAGCGCAGTGACGACGACGTATTAGAAAACGCGCAGAGTAAAGGTGGAGGACTTATGTAGTACGTAACTTTGGATGGGCAGTTATTTGTAAGACCACAAGAGACAAGCTAAATGTAAACGAGCAAAATGATTGAACAATGTGCCCTGAATCTAATCCTACTACGCCGGTCAAAAAGGTTGCATACCTTTTTCCATGGTTGTATTTGGCATGGCCACTTAAGGCCTTGTAAGGAGGTTTACGAGAAACAAGGTGAATGTTTCTAGTATGGGATAGATATACTTAACAATGGGACAGAAAGGATTATAAAGATGCAGATAATGAAATGTTAGGGTGTGGGGATGTGAATGGAAAAAGATTGAAGAAGAGTGTAATGTCACCATTTGGTAAATAAAAGGATGAGACATATTTCGAGAATTTAAGGCCATTACGTTCAGTCTCAAGGGAATGAAATGGCAATGAAAAAGTTTGAGCGTAGCGTAACGCTCTGCTATGTTGGACAGACGAACCTTTCGTTTATTACTATCTTATGCGGAGTAGCGGGTAGAGAGAGGGGCGGCTATTGAAGAAGGAGGATGTGTCCAGCTTATATATACCTGTCTGTATGTGAGATGCGCAAGAATGTTTATCGCCTAGCCACCAATGCCTATGATGAGAGCACGAGCGATCCGTAAGAGTGTGTCAGTATTTACGATGGCAGGTTGTCATGCTCTAGGTAACTGCTAAGAGACAATCATGAGTAGGTTAAGGGTGGTTATTCTGTTAGCTGTATGAAGGTCGACTACATTAACCACACATGAAGAGTGGTGTAGTGAAGACAGGTTACGAAAGGAAAATGCAAACATACCAAGGCAAACGAATACTCAAGGTGGTGTACTGTCATCTGAAGGAGGTAGCGCTTAAGTAGGATATACATCACAGCTTTATAAGATCTGGCAGTTCGAACCCTCAATGAACGCTTTATAAAATATGTAGAGGCGATTTCTGAAATGGAAGCCAAGGCTTTAGGACTCCCGATGGCATTTCCTCAAACTAGTTCCTGAATTCTTACAAGTATCTGATAGACTTTGAAGATATTGAAGGGTAAATTGATGCTGATCAATATTAGGGCTAATCCTGTATGAGAATATTGCTAAACCATGCCTAATTCATTATGGAGTAAGCTAGCACAAAGCTACCTAGCGAATGAATGCATTGCTGTGCAAGCAGTATGAACAGGTTTTGGATCTAATGATAGAGCGATCTAGAAGTACGAAACAATCTATTGGCTAGTAACGATAAGCATACTAGTTGAAGTCACGCACACAGATTATGCGAATCAGACATCTAAGGCACCAAACGTAGCTGTAGCTGCCTTCACTACGGTTCCTTAAAACACTCGTATAGAAATTATTCGAACCTTCTAGATTGCATTAGGTCAAGCGTGGTGTTCTCTATTGGTGATACTGAAGTTGTATCTTCATATCAGAGAGAACGACCATGTTCGGCTGATCAGGTAAATTCCTTGGTAAACTTAATGACGATGTTAGGAGAAGGTGTTACAGGCTGATACTTTCGTATCGCACGGCCCTAAATCCTTGCATCTAAGATTGCATAAGAACGATGGCCTTCGCATGGCTAAAGACGGAATACAACTGATATCGATCATACGCCCACTGACGAGGAAGGGATGTTAATATGATCAACTTAGATAAAATAGGTAAAGACTTAGAAAGAAAAATAGGATGAGTGTGTGTTAAAGATGTGGATTCGCAGTAGGATGATGAGCAGAGATGAGGAGGCACGTACGTACACAGCGTTAATATGAGCCAGCGTTATTTCGTAGTATAGGCAGCGAGCAGGGATCCAATGTTACAAGAGGATGGTGAACCTACACTTCATCCTTAAGGTTCATCAACAGCTAATGTAGTGATGTCTGATTTACCGCTGTCAATGAAACTACAACATTATACGAGAGGTTAGGGTAACCGAAAAATGCAGATGAGAGCTGGACGCGTGCATACCCTGAGATAGGTGGTAGATAGAAGAGCACTGCGTAAGGCTATATCCGTTCACGTACTATCGACGATCATACCTCTAGTACAAACATAATCCTTATTCGGTAACAGCCGAACTTTGCTACCGGCGTTTCGCACAGAGG
>JABUQX010042910.1:27500-40000 GCA_015478945.1 Trachelipus rathkii
CCATAATGAATTAGGCATGAGTTTAGCAATATATCTCATACAGGGATTAGCCCTAATATTATCAGCATCCAATTTAACGCCTTCAATATCTTCAAAGTCTATCAGATACTGTAAGAATTCAGGAACTAGTTTTGAAGGAATGCCATCGGGAAGTCCTAAAGCCTTGGTCTTCCATTTCAGGAATCGCTCTACATATTTTATAAAGATGTTCATTGAGGGTTCGAACTGCCAGATCTTATAAAGCTTGGTGATTGTATATCCTTATTTAACCGCTACCTCCTTTTCAGGTGAACAGTACACACCCTTGAGTATTCGTTGCTCGTTGGTATGTTTGCATTTTCCTTCGTAACCTGTTTCACTACATGTATTACATAATGTAAATATTAGTCGACCTTCATATCTACCAGGTAATACAGGAATATACAAGTTCTTTGGAGGTAGCACACTTACATATGACAACCCAAAATATGTGGTATTCATCTCTTAAACAAAGTTGTCAATCGACGGTAGCTCTCAGCCTGAGTTTCCTGGGTACACCTGCAAGAAAAAGTTTTGTTTTCTGGACATATGGATATAAATATGGGAAATCGAGGTAATTTATTTTAACCCCCTCTGTAGGTAGATAGTAATAAACGAAAGGTTCGGTCTGTCCAACATACAGAGCGTTACCTACGCTCAACTTTTCATTTGCCATTCATTCCCTTGAGACTGAACGTAATGGCCTAAATTCTCGAAATATGTCTCATCCTTATTATTTACAATTGTGACATTACACTCTTCTTTCATCTTTTTCCATTCACATCCCCACACCCTAACAATTTCATTATCTGCATCTTTATAATCCTTTTTCTGTCCCATTGTTAAAGTATATCTATCCATACTAGAAACATCACCTTGTTTCTCTAAACCTTCCTTACAAGCCTAGTGGCCATGCCAAATACAACCATGGAAAAGGTATGCAACCTTTTTGACGGGGGTAGTAGGATTAGATTAGGCACATTGTTCAATCATTTGCTCGTTTACATTTAGCTGTCTTTGTCTTACAAATACACTGCCATCCAAAGTTACGTACTCATAAGCCGGAATCTCAACATAACCGTCAGGTTTTAAGTATCTATGCCTAATCTTAAACTTCACTTCGCCACCATTACTAGAATGTCAAATACGTCTGCCAATGTAGAGTTCCATGAAATTTAGCCATTTCATTCCTTCGAATGAGAAGTTTCCTTCGTCGTTTCTACCGATATGTGCCAAAGATTTCTCAGGCATAAAATGCATCTTGAAGATCTTGAAGCATAATGCAGCGATGGTTGCGCATTCATTGAGACAATCGATTTTATAATCTCTATGGAAGATACCTCTAAACTTCTCAAAACCTTGACGTAGAATATTAACATCCTGAATTTAATAGGTGGCACATTCGACATTAATATCATATTCCTTATCATTAAATGTATATATATATATATATATTTATATTATATATATTATATATATATATATATATCATATATATAATATATATATAATATTCTTACTTTTTAAATAAGAAATTGAATGATATTTATTATTTAAAAACTCATGGCTAAATTTATTTAAACAATTAAAAATAAAGCTTTTTAAAATGATTTACTTCAATATTTCAAGCTTGATTATATATATATATATATATATATAATATTATATATATATATATATATATATATATATATATAATATATTATATATATATAATATATATAGTAATATATATATATATATATATATATATATTTATTATATTATATTTTCTTATATATTTTTTATTTTTATTTTTAGCAGTTTTGTAACCAACCACTCACGGGCAGAGGCCTATTCAGGGAGGGGGTGTTGCACCTAAAATTTCAACCCACTAGCGTAAATTACCAGGATGAAGCACACACCGCAGGCTTTAAAGTGAAGGCAAGATTAAATTCAGCAGGAAAACACAGGAGATGAAGAGAACTTCCAGCAGAACAGATGTGCGGAAAGAAGGGAAGCACCGCATCGGACTAAGCCTGGAGTTACCTACATCACACACACGCGTATATTATATCATTGAGCAATTCGTGTGTGTAACGCCTGTAATGGTATCGCGGATTTCCGGTAAAGGGTTGTGGTACGCGAGTGGTAAAGTTCCCTCAAACACCTGCCGCTGCTTGTACTATAGATAAAGAATAATAGCACCAACATCGGCGCCTGCGAAAGATACGAGGGTCGCAGTGAAACCTTCGGAAGAACAGAACAGTTTTCATAAGCCTTTTGGCTTTTGACTCGACCTGTCCACAAGCCGGGTGAAACCAGAGCCCCCAGAATAATGAGAACAGTAACTCCATACAAGCGGCGGATTGAGACCCTTTGTAATAGCTGGAGTACTGAGAAGAGGAAAAAAGAATCTCGCAGTCTAAACCGCAACTCCCAGTTTCTTTGAATCCGCCCTAGCAACCGTTGTGATCGTGAGGTCCAAGATCATTTTTTTGTTTTTGTTAGGCAAGGATGTTTCTCATATGATCAACAGAAGGACGAGATAGTAACCGATCAAATCGGACGTTCGCATGTAGCTGAGATATCCGACAATCAACTACGCAGATGGCATGCGAAGATGGAGTCCACGCAGTGAATATGATGAGAGGAGAGGAGAGTCCGTCAGTGCAGAGCAGTTCTAGAGCGGTCGCTACTGGAGCTTTGGCAGGGACTACCATGAATATACACGGGATCCGTACCAGTACTCATAAGGAGGGGAATCGACGTTTCTATCCAGATAGCGGAGGAATAGAAATTAACTCAGAAAGATTAAGACGAAGGCAATTCGTAGAATAAAGAGGGGCCGAGCAAAAGAATGAAATGAGTTGAGAATGAAGGGTCGAGTCATCGGCAATGAGTGGATAGAGTTAGATGTGCAGGTGAGAGATTAATTTAATGAAGTAAAGAAGTAAAGTTTAGGAGATAAGACCAGACCCTGAAGAACACCACTATAACAGAAAAGAAGAAGAAGTCGCTCCATACAACCACAGCCGATATTGAGCGCACTTTCGAAAGAAAGCCAGTACTAAGTAAGCAAAGAGAGGAAGGAAGACCCAAAGGAGGGGAGTTGAGAGCAGTGACGGCAGGACTATCGCTCAGGCTGCCTCGATGACATACGATGATACCACGTGAAGATACGGCACTGCTGCTTCACGATGTGGATGTTGTGAGGGCGGAAACCGTAAATCGGCTTATAGAAAGTTATCACCAGGTAGAGTCGAACGCCGAGACCGTACTGAGGGTGATGCGGCAAGAGAAGAGAATGAGATGTCCAGATGGGTCCTACAGAAGGTGAGAGTTTAAGAAGCGGTATCAGAAGAGTCTAGATAGAATGACGGGGTGAAGCTATAGGGCGATAGGTTGACGAACAGGGGCGATCAGAGCGGCTTCCTTTTTGCGGAATAGGTTGGACATTGCCGTGCTCCAACATGAGGGAAAGTGTAGTATTGAGACATAGAGAAATAATTGAACGAGGGAGGGGCCAGCTCGGCAGCACACTCCCTCAAAACTACGGGGAGGGATGCCATCCGGGCCACCCGCCTCCTAACGTTCATAGAACTCAGGAGCCCCATGCACCCGATCAATGTAATCACAGGCAAGACGATAAGGCACCCTGCAGAGGAGAAAGTTCGGACGGAGGACGAGAAGTGCAGAGCGTTGGTAGTATGCAGAGTCTATATTGGACGTTGCGGCGCTATAGGCGCCATAGGCGTGCGACGCAGGGGGCTGATGACAGATCTGTGGAGAAAGTCATAACAGGGGTAAGGAGAATTGGCCTTTTCAGTTTGGAGAGTTAGCGAAAGGGCTATCGACGGAATAAGAGGAGGAAAGGCAGATGTACAAGAGTTGTTAGAGATGTTTTTGGCAGGAAAGGGAGCGACAGAAAGATTGGTTCAGTCAGGAGAACCAAAGAGCGTTAGCGCCACTTTCCGTTTGGAGAAAGCCCGCTTTGCTCGTCGAAGCATATCCCTGGTATGATATCTGTCGTAGCGTGAATGAATTATATAGCAAGGAGAGTGGAGTAGGATAACGAGAAATTTTTCCAGCCTCCCGATCACGCGCTGGTATCTGCAGCTGCATGAGTGCAGGAGAAGCCACGATCGAACCATGGATATGAGGAGAGAAAGGATAGGATTTATCAGAAGAAGGAATGAACTGCTCATCCGTCAACGATTACAAGCTCCACACTTAATGGAGAGCCGAAGTGTCTGCATAGAAAGAGAGAGAGGCTGCAGAAAGATAGTATATTTAGACGTGAAGCGACGCAAGGCCCCCAATCACCCCGATCAAGTGCAAGAAAAAACGCGTAGGGCAGGATGGAGCTGTTTGAGAGAAAGTATTAAAATTTAAGAGATATAAGTTTGTGGTCAGATTTACCAATAGCAGCGAAGGTAGTGTATTTATAGAGAGAAGGACTAATGGTGAAACATAGGTCAAGTGTGTTTCAAGAATTGGATGAGACGATCCAGCATGTGTGTAGGTTCTTTCATGAGGTCCTTGAGGTCATTGAGAATGCATAATGATTCCGCCTCCTCCCCACCTAAATCAGATGAGAGGTCCCAACCATTATGTGTTGATATGTACAGTTGAAATCCCCTAAATACGAGGACTCAGCTAATTGTGATGAGAAAGGTGCATATTCATACAGGTGACTGTCGTAGTCTCTGTGAGAGGTTAGTAAATAGTTCATAAGAAACGAGTGAAAATCTGTGTCTGTTAGGAGAACAGTAGCAGAAAGCACAAGATTATTGTAGTAGAGAAGGGCAAGAAAGATTTTAGCCACATCGAGGCATCGAAGTAGGGATTCCGAGATTCACGAACGTGTTACAGGAGTATTAATGTTTACATAGGCACAAACTCCACCCTTCAGACGGAAATTTATGAAATAAGTTATGTTCGATACGTAACGAGTTAGAGGGTGAATTCTTAGCCATTGGTCTCAGACAAGAGCAAAAGGTTAGGGTTAGAGCTAGATAGGTGATATTCCACAGAGGCAAAGATAGATTTTAAGCCGCGGATATTTTATATTATATATAATATATATATATATATATATATATATATATATATATATATTAATATATATTATATATTATATATTATATTATATATATTATATATATATATAATATTATATATATATATTACAGATGATTATACACATGAGCATTGTATGAGCGTCTATATAGAGTGTTCTGATCGTCTCACAAACAGTGCAAGAATATTAATTGTTTAAATGTATGGTAAAATTTATTTTTTTGCGTAATTAAAAATGAATTTTTTTTAAGTATGTTTTATTTTTTATATTTCAGCTTGATTAATTATATATTATATATATACTTATATATATAATATATATCTATATATATGATATATTATATATTGATAATATAATATATATATATATATAATATATTTATATATATAAATAATATAGTATATACTATATATAATATATATAATAATATATATATATATCTATATATATATATATATATATCTATATATATATATATATATATATTATATATATTATGTATATATAATATAGTATTTAATATATATATATATATAGATATATATATTTATATATAATAATATATAGTATATATTATATATATATATATATTTATATATAGTATATTATATATATATTATACGAGTATATATATAATAATACTAATATTATTATAATTATATATAATATATATATTATATATACTGATATTTATATATATAGATAGAAATATAATTATTGGAAACTTACCTTGGTATTCTATTATATCAACTTCTTTTTGTATACAGAGACACAACTATTCACTTTCACTATGACTTAGGTACATTTACAATGATAGCTGACACATAAGTTTTTCTCTTTCCTTTTATAGTAACGAAGGACGTGGCCTAAATAACGGGCTGTCCATGTATTTATTCTTACCCGGCGACGCGTATGCAATTGTTATACGGCTGTATTATTATTTAACAGTGTGTAAAAAGGAGCCTCTCCAAATCTTTTATATTAACGTACTATTTTTCAATTAAAAGGCTAAGATTTTCAGCAGGTCACTTAAATCTAATCTCTGACATGTAAAAGCTTTAGGTATGAATACTATTTGACCATATGTTAATTATATATAAAGAGTACCCAAATAATATTTGCCCATTAATCTGATCGACTTTATACAAAATACCAATGATAGAAGGAGCGAGCGCCGTGATCGATGAAGTATGAATTAGCGTATCGAGGTAGAAGTGAGCGAGTCATCAGTATAATCGGTTATCATGTACCTGATAATAAAAAGTTAATATTATAACGGGGGAGAGAGGCAGATGACTATTGAATAAGACATGACTACAGAGGAGGACCGTATTGAGTGGTGATGACGCACAGTCGGATAACGCCATGCTAGGTCAAGTCACCCGAGAGAGTGTCTTAGATGATGCCACGGAAATCGGGCGAGTATATAAGCTGTATACCGACACTACATACTGCAGGTTGACTTGCCGCGGGGAAGCGTTTGACGCTAGTGCCAGCTACATCATGGCAAGGAGTCGTATTGGAGCTTGATTTTCACTGAGTTATTCATCGGTAAGTACTTCTATTAATCCAGACACAGCAGCGAGATGTAATAAAACGGCGCGCGGTCCCACGTCTCAGGATGATAACAACTACCCGTTGACAAGGTAATCGATATGATATTCATCTGTCACCAGCTGAAGATATGTATAGAGCCCGAATAGACAGGAGATGATACTCGAGATGTCATCTTACGTATAGAGTATCGCGCCAGTCTATGAGTCGGGACCTGAGTAGGACACATATCTGCATGTTCAACAGATATGAGAGATCCTCAATCTACGATTGTAGTATTAGATAGTAAGTGGCTCGGTCGTAGATATAGATCATTATAATAACGAGCATTAGTTGTTCTATACCAGGTACTTACATAGCACGAGAATTCGAAGTGCGTCCTTTCAGTCCTAAGAGTGAAGGAGTAGAACTGGATCCTTATGAGATCTTACGTCACATAGAAAGGTGAATTATAACCTATGTTAATTATATATATATATTATATATATATATATATCATTATATATAAATATATAGTATATATACATACTTTTATATATATATATATCATATATATATATATTATATATATATATTAATAATATTTATATACATTATTATATATATATATATTATAGTAAATATATATATATAGTATTAGTATATAATTTAATATATATATATATATATAATATATATTATATATTAAGATATATATATACTTAAATCGCTTAACCATTTTATTTAATGAGCTTAGGCAGGATTGTACTGCTGGAAGACCAAAGCTTATGCTGATTTGACCAGAATATTATTTCCTGTTTAGTTAAATAATCTCTAGGCATGATTTTACTGGCGCTGAAAGACCAAAGCTTATCTGAATTTGACAGAATATTATTTCATGTACAAAGTAATCTATTTTTCCATGTATTTTTAACTGTAGAAAAGTTGTTTCAAAACACAAACTAATTACTTCAGCTTATCCCAAGGTCACTAAGCTTTATTAGAAACAATATCCACGTATGTTAATCATGTTTTCTATACTTAAATAATATTTACCAATAATCGGTAAACCACTTTTATATATCAAGTCATTCTCTCTCTCTCTCTCTCTCTTCTCTCTCTCTCTGTCCTACCTTCTCTCTCTCTCTCTCTACTCCTCTCTCTTCTCTCCCTCTCTCTCTCCTCTTATTCTCTCTCTCTCTCCTCCCTTTCTCTCTTCTCCATAAATAGTTATCAATATACTTAGTAGTAGATATATATATATATATATGATATATATGAATATATCTATAATTATATATATTAAAGTAATATAGTATAATTTAAATCCTTAACATATTTATGTTAAATGAAGTTGTCATGTGTCGTGATCTTGTAATAGGCTGACACGTCTTCGCCCGGCTCTCGATGCATGCTGGCTTGCTATATTACATCGCTCACGTGGCATCGTCATGCCGCGGCGAGTCGATGCGGTCACCGCGTATACGATGTATAGAGAGAACTAACTCGCGATCACACTGCTGAGCGTGGTCGCATGCATCGGCTGTCAGAGATGGATATATATACTATATATATATATATATATATATATAATAATAATATATATATATTTATATATAGAATTATATATTATATATATATATATATATAATATATATATCTAAAATTATATAAGTATATATATATATATATATGGTTGTAGAAGTATGAAATAAATATGGATGACTCATATATTTTGCAAATAAATCTTGAATAGTTTACATTGAATAACCATAATTACGAAAACATTTAGCGTTCTCGCAGTCAATATTGCGTCTGATGACGCACGCGGCGGTTTCGTGGAGAAGCGTTCCTGCGGGCAAGGGCGCGGAATCGTTTTCGTTCACTACCATTGTTCTGTACTTCTTATGGAAGTGTTGAAACTTGAATGAGTGTTAGATACTACTTAGATACTGGGCTATCTGTCGTATTAGTAGACACTCGTGAGCAGTCTCATCTTAGCTGGTAACTAGTATCTGCAGATCGAGTTCACAGCGATACGCGCAACATGAGACACGTAGATAGCCATAAGGATATATTTGTCTTGTTCCTTAATAATGGGTAGGAACCAGTATGTTAAACTGACTCACCCATCACCAGCTCCTTCTCCGGCTCCGGCTCCGGATCCGGCTCATATAATTCGGCTGTTATTTGAACATCACCATGCTAAATTATTTATTCTCTTCTATATTTTTACTAAATTTTCAGTTTCCTAAGTTCAATTTTAAAGTTTTGTGGGGCTGGGACCCCATCGCTCTTTGGGCGTCACACGGCTTGAAACATTGGGCTATAACAAGTATTGACACATATAAAAGATGATATGCCAATTTGCACAGAGGAGTACGAATGTTCTCTAAAACGACCTGAGATCTTTTGCTAAGAGTTATGGCGTTTGAGGTTGATTCATGTCGCATTAGAAACCATGAATAAAATGACCCCCACTTCTGGGTCCATGGGACTTTTGAGCGTTTTGGGTAAAGTAACTACAGAGAATTCATTTTTGAGACATTCTACCCTGTTTGACACACACGTCATGATAGGTTTTTGACGAAGGGTAAGACCTCCACATAATACGCTTGTTGACGTAATTCTAAATCCTTAACGGCTAGAACGGCACGTTCGGTAATAGCTGCAATCAGATTTAGCACACACCTACACTACATAATAGTCAACGGACCTAGTTCAGCTTTGTAGCCTTAAAAATATATATTATGTAATAGGTATTAAATGTTAATGTCAGTAATATTTATATATATATATATATTATAGTAATATAATATATAATATAATATAATATATATGTAATATATTATATATATAATAGTATAATAGAGTATATATATATAATAGTATATATATAAGTAATTATATATAATATTATATGAAATGTAGCTAATATATATAATATATATAGTTATTAAATTTAAATAATATATAATATAAATATATATATATTTAATATATATAGTATATTATATATATATTTATATGAATATATATATATAATATATATCAATATATATATATAGTATGATTATATATATATAAGTAATATAGTATAAACAAGTATTCATGTCTGTTAATATTTATATAGTATAGAGTGCAATATTTATTTTGTATAGTATATATATATGTAATAAAGAGTAATATTAATCCTTAGCCTTAGGTCGAGTGGGATAAGTATGTTTTTGTTATGTGTGTGTGTGTTAACTTGTGGTATGTGTATAGGGGGTGGGTGTATATGTCTTAGGGTGGTGTATATGTCTAATTTTATGTTGTTTAATAAATAAATACAGGTTAAACGGCACGCAGTGCCGTTTACGCTCCATACTTAAATTAGGTCCCATTTCCCAAGTTAATTAAAATAATCCTTAGGGATTAGTAGTGGCTAAAAAAAGGCAACTTGAAAAAGAAATATTTATTCCTATAATATCAATTATTATTTAAAGTGGCTAAACGGGCAACTTTAAGTTAAAATATTTATTCCTAAAATATTCCTTAGGGATTGAACTCTGAAAAAAAAGTGAAACTTTTAAAGTTTAAACCAGCGCTAGGCTGGCTTACAGGGATTAAGTCGGGCCTTTAGTGTCGGGATATATATATATCTATATAGTATTATATTAAGTATATATATAAGTATATATATATTATATATATATATATATATATATATATATATAGTAAGGCTATATGTATATATATATATATATTAATATATATATATATAATATTATTATATATATAACAGTATATTATATATATATATATATATATATAAATATATATATATATATATATATTAATATATTTATATATATATATATATATATATATAATATATATATTTATATATATATATGATATAGTATAATATAATATAATATATAATAAGTTTATATAGAATAACTATATAGAAGACAATATATAGTATATCCTATATTCAAGAATAAATATAACATCTCTGCGTGCTTTTAATAATTGCAATGAGCTATATTAATATTCTTGGGTAGTGATATAAATTTAAACTATTTCATATTTTTTGTATTAGATTTGTTTGCAGTATTTATTCTCGTCTTACTTTCTTTTATCTAGACATATTATTAGTATTAACTTAATATATGATATCATTATATATAGTAAGTTTCAAGTAAAATCAATAATATCTATAAATATAAACATATATAGTATACTATGAGTAGTACATTTTTAATATTATATATAGCAATATTATTCTTAATTTTGTGCTGTCAGAAAGAATCTTTTCACCTAATTTCACACTGGTTCATCATTGCCCTTCTTTAAATAAATTTATTTATTATTTTAGTTATAGAGAGATGGATATCATACCTATATATTATAGTATAGTGTTATATTATTTCATATGTACTATAATATATATATATTATATTTATACTTATTATTATAATTTGGACATACCCTTTCTGAGTCAAAACTGTCAACACAGAGGACACAAGCTAGTACATATTTATATTCACCATAGAATTATAATATGTAGCAGCCAAGAGCATTTTTCCAGAATCCAATTTGAATACTTATATATATATATAATATATAGTATATTATATATATATATCATTATATATTATGATATATATATAGATATATATTATATATATATAAGTATAGTATACTATATAGTACTATAATTATATGAGATAAAATATAGTATATATATAATATTATATTATATTATAGATATATAATAATATATTATAAATAGTACAACGTTAGTGTTGTATCTTCCTCTCCCTACTACTCCCCAAAACCTTGGAAATGACCGTAAAACTATGAAATTTTGGATACCCTCTTCACATGAGGTAACCTCGTCTCTGACTAGGTTATGTGTCGCTACGCTCACAGGGTGTTAGAGCTGTGCCCAAAAACCTTGGAAATAACCGTAGAAGGATGAAATTTGGTATACACCTTTCTTATAAGGTAACCTCAACGCAGACGAGGTTACTTGTTGTTACGCTCATACATTGTTTGGTCTGAGCCCCAAAACTTTTCAAATTGACGTAGAAGGATGAAATTCGGTATACACTTTTCTTATAAAGTAACCTCGAAGCAAACGAAATTACATGTCGCTACGCTCAAAGAGTTAAACGATCTTAGAAGGAAAAAATTCTGTAAATACATTTCTTATTAGGGAACATCGTCACAACACGTTTTCGTATTTTTACTCGCAAAGGCTTATCCCCAAAACCTTAGAAATTGCCGTAGCAGGATAAAATTTGGAGAGTACTTAGAAGAGGAAGTATAAATAGGCCTGGAGGAAGAGCACGGAGCTTGAGTTGACTAAAAGGGTCTTATTTCCAAATTTTAATTTTTTTATAAATTTTATTATTTATTTTTTAAAAAAAATTATTTTTAAAATTTTTATTTATTTATGTTTTATTTGTTTAAAACATTTTGCTTTTACTAAATTTTAATTCTTTTTTATGTTTATAACCTAAAAACTTGCGTTTTACATACCCTAAAGCAGTAACTAAAAAAATCAGTAAATCAACCACCCACCCCTCACCTCCCACTTATCCATGATCTATTGATCTTTTGATCTATTGATCTATTGATCTGTTATTTTAAGTCATATTTCAAGTATCATTTTGGATAAACATAACATAAAAATAAGTTCTTTGAAAGAAAATATCATAGTAGAAAATAGTGGGTCATAATTATCCTGACCCTAAAGCAGTAAATCAGTAAATCAAACTACCTACTCCCTCTCCCTCCCCCTTCCATGACTTATTGATCTATTAATCTATTGATCTATTGATAAATTGATTCAAGTAACATTTCGAGTATAATTTTGGATAAACAACATAAAAAT
>JABUQX010042910.1:42500-60000 GCA_015478945.1 Trachelipus rathkii
TTACTTTATTATTATTATTATTATTATTAATTATTCTTTGTTCATTACTATTATTCACATTATTTTAATTATTATTATTATTATTATATTATTATTATTATTATATTAATTATTATTATTATTATTATTATTATCTATTAGTATTATTAATTATTACTGTTTTTGTCATTTTTCTTTACTAAATTATTCTTTTTATTATTATTAATTTAAGGTTTATAAGTTATTAGCCCTAATACTGAAATGTATTTAAGATTTTCCATTTTTGCAATTCACTTTTTATGTTCCAAGTTTCATATCAATTTATAATAGAATTTTCTTTGCTCTTTTTTTAATTCTTCCAATCGAAATTTGGGAGTCAATCGAAAGCGAGCGGGGCACCTTCCATGTAGGGCACGGGGGATAATATAGAGGAAGGCCGAGAAGGCCCAACACCATAAGTTAAAAAATATATTAAAAATATATCAAATATCAATTTATATGTATAATCTGACATCTCAACTGAACTTACGAATTCATTCAAAATTAAACTGAAATTAAATTGCACAAAAATATTTCATAAAAATTTTTTTTTCATCTGTGAAGTCAAAAAATATATAATATATCATTACATTTTTCTTTTTACTTTTTTGTAATATTCATTTAATTATAATAAGTATGATAAATTAAAGATTGACTTGCCCTTATATGCGTCGTTTGAAAGTATGCAAGTGGAAGAAAGTGGATGAAATGAAGTAGAATAGAGTAATGAAAATAAAAAAGGTGGTTAAATCTGGTCAAAAAGTTGGAGAGAGAAAGGTAGAGGCCACACGAGCTTTCCACAAAAGGGGATAATATTTGACTAGAGAGTTCAGTAGAGAAGTGTTCAGTAGTAATGTGAAGTCATAGTTACTGATCTTTAATCTACTTTACCAATCTTTATTTTTTGTCGCACGCTCCATATTTTTTTTTTATTGTTTCCTTTTGTTTTTCGTTTCTTTTAACAATATCGACTTTTCGTCTTACATTATTTACTGCATATTCATATCTATATATATTGAGCGTACTATGTATATTTATATTATATATATAATATTATTGTGTTATTGTTGTATTAGAGTTGATCTGATATCTTGGTTAACGCTGACTAGAAAAAGGGTCTATCTTCACATGAATCATGTAATAATATTAATGAACGCTGAAGACCTATTTCTGATTCTTCAGCGCCTTATAGGTAGGATGTAACTGCTTGAATAAACTCGCTCATCGAGTTACTGATACGGGTACGCACCCAGGTGAGCGGAATCTAATGACATAACACATACCGACGAACTCTGTATATCTAACACAGAACATAATGTTAAACATTATATCTTAACGATTACATTTACGTTTCAATAATGAGATCTAACCTACATTAACGAAAGTTCCATACTTGAGAAGAGTTTTTGTTATATTTTGTACTAATTAAGCCTAGTTCATCCTCTCTATAACAAATTACATTACAATAGACTCAATATTTTTTAACCTCTACATGTATTTTTTTTGAAATGTTTTCGTTGTATTTTTTCTTATTTTTTATTATTTTTTTTTTTCACCATGGTATTTCAGATGCTATTATTATACAATTGTCATAGCAATATTTATACAAACTTATTAACAAAATTTATATATTAACCATTATACCTATACTATCGCCAACTGAGACACAAACTAAAACTGCTAACTTTTGAGCTAAGAACATCATGTTGAAACGACAAAACTCTAACATTACTTGAGTAATATAAATCTGGTAACATTAACAAAGTTCCTTACTTTAGTACACATTTTTAACATTGCATACAAAATTCAATCTATCCCCACTTTCCTAACAAGCACTGTTATTTACATATGAATTCATTAAATTATTTACAAATCTTACAAATAATTCTATCAATAACCTAACTATCGAGTGCAGACAAACTTAATAAATGCTAACCAAGAACAAGAAATTACATAAATAATATTCCCTAACTTACTATGAAACTTAGTCTTGTCATATACAAAGTTCTTTTGCTTATCATACGGTTAAGTAATTTCACAGTTTGACATCAAAAACTTATATCCATCTCCATTTCCTATAATATCTGCTATGATTCATTGTATAACGTTGTAATTATTAACATGAGAAATATTTTGTCATATCATTAAACCTAGAACTATTTTATGTTTCTTTAGTTTCAATTAGGTGATATTATGTTAGCATTATGGAATGTAAAACTTTGTTATGCATCAGACAGTTTGTTTTCATCGGTTCAATGTGTGTCGTTAGTTAAGGCTTTACTTATTATTTGAGCGAGATATATAAAACTAGCTAATATCATAATTAACTATTGACTATGGCTAGAATATGAATAGAAAATAAGGAGATAGGTTTTAGGTTTTATGGTCAAATGTTAGTTACTTACGCTTTGTTAAATAGATACTCTTGGTTATGAAAACTGTTTATTCGTAATTAAGATAATGGTTAGGTATGTCATGATCTAAGTTCAAGTTAGCATTTATTACTTATGGTCAAGCGCGACTAGTAAGGTTGTGGTATAAGTTTGCAATATTATCGTTTGGTTTACATAACTTACAATACATATTGTTCAAATACTATTGTTGGGAAAGCGGATAAATTGATGTTTTGCTATATGCGTTAATACTCTACCTTCGATAAGTAGGGAATGTTGTTATGTACCAGATTATATCTAATATTCACGAGGTATTGGTCTAGGTTTGTTTGTTTTTTTACATTTATGTAATAAGCTTTATGTAACGCATTTATTAGTTTGTCAGTGCTATAGTTAGGTTAGATTATGATGAAATTTTTTTTTTTTGTGAAGTTTTGTTAAATATACAGTTATATACAATGTTAAAATTAGCAATAGATACTGCACATTGTAAGATATTTAGAGGGGTTTAGAACATTGATTTGTATGAAATGTTCGCAACTTTACATTTTGATAAGTTAGTGAACATTGTATATTAATTGTAATTAGCAGATTAATTCATACGTAAAGTGTGTTAGTAATTTGCGATTTTTTACCTTTTGAATCTCGTCAGTTCTTGCTATGTTATGCTTTATTGGGTTAAAGTTTCCTAACTTTGTTAATGATTGCAGTTTAATGTTCGTACGCTGGAATTGCATTAAATAATGCTAATGCTTCAATTAGTTGTTAGCTTACTGAGGATAAACGTATATTGGTGTATTTGACAAATTATTCGTTGAAGAGACATGATAATATAGGTAAGACCTAATATTCATTCTGTTGAATGAATACGATACAACGATTCATTTTGATAGCGCAAGGATGGGATACAGAACTAAGTATTGTTGTTATTATCTGAGCTGACATTCGACTCATATGAGAAATATCTACGTCGGAAGGAGAAGAGAGTGTGAGAGGTTCATATAGAAATTAGAGGTTTAGTTTTTCTCATCGTGATTAACAACTATTAAAAGCCTTGATATACGCAACAATTGGAATTCATAAAAATAATTCTTTTACTGAAGTAAACCTGAAGCTTTTAAAAGATATTCTTGGGAGGAAACACCCAATCTGTTCAAGATCTAAAATTTAACATTTCTCTAACCACATCAAAGAGTCAACATTCAGATTTAAGTGACTATAATCATATAGCACATGGCATTGTATTTACAATTTTACGACTGAAACATAGTTTTGTATTACCATAATTATATAATAATTAATAATATAATATAATAATTAAATTATTATATTCAATTGACTGATTTATGTACAGTATAACATATAATAAACTTAGAATTAGAAACGCATTCATTTCCTCTTTCAAACTAGTTATTATTTTTTTTGCATTTTAAGTATAAAAAATGTATTAATTTTTTTATTCTCTAATTAAAAAATATACTCTTGACGATGCATTTAAATATATTATTTAATATAGATTTAATATATAGTTGTTATTTTTTTTTTTTTTTTAGGATTTTTTTATTTTATATTGTATACTCTTTTTTTCAGGTGCTGTTTTCGTGAGTTTTCTGGAGTCTGTGGAGTTTTTCTTATTTTGCCAATTTTTAAAGGTATTCGTGAGTTTGACAAATTTTCTGTTGCCATGTTGTGGTATGGATCGTGATGTCAATAAATCCTTTGTTTTGTTAAATTTGTGTAGTCGGTAGTTCTGAATCAATTTTCCTTGTGTATTTAAGTGGTATGTCGGTTAGTCGTAATAATTTTTTGTATTATATGACTTATTTTTTTTTTATTTTAATTATTTCTTTATTATATTCTATTATTTAATTAATTAATTATTATATTAGTATTTGATATTATATTTACTATTATTACTTTATATTATTATTATTTTATATTTTTATTGATTTATTTATTTTTATTTATTGATTATTTATTTATTATTTTATTTGATTTTATTTGTATTATTATTATTTTTTATTATTTGATATACTCAATTAGATCTTTCTATCTTAGATTGTCGCTTTTCGATACATTGGTCAATTCGGTTGTTGTTGTGTTTAATTTCTAAAAAGGGGGAAGGAGTAAATTCTTATGATAGTGTAATATTTAAAGATTTAGTCATAGTTGGTCTGGTTTTTTAGGTATTTAAGAGTAGGGGTGGGTGGGTTGGGGAGAATGTTTTGTTAAGTGATTGTTAGATTTGTTTTTTGTGTAATTTGTTTGTAATATTTTTTTTTTTTTTTTTATCGTTTTTTTGTTTGTTTTTTGTGTTTGGTGGTTCATTTTTGTTTTTTTTGGGTTTTGTTGGTTTTGGTTTTGTGTGTGTGTTGTTTTGTTTTTTGTTTTTGGTGGTGTTTTGTTTGTTGGTTTTTGGTGTTGTTTGTTGTTGGTGTGTTGGGGTGCGGGTGGGTTGTTTGGGTTTTCTTTTTGGTCTGGAGGTATATCTGGGTGTAAGTAGTGGAGATTGAGGTATTTTGGGGCGTCGGGTGGTGGGGTTTGTTGGTGTTCGTGGTTGGTTGGTAGGCTCATTGGTCCCTTTTGCGTTGCATCTTTGCATCTTTGTCTTTAATCGGTACTTTTTACCGTATTAGTCTATTTTTTGGGATTTAGATTTCATTTGGATAAAGTGGGTATTAATTTTCTTCTTTTTTTTTTCTTTTTTTTTTTAAAGTCTTATCTTTTATGCACAAAGTAGTTTTTGATTTTTTTTACTAATTAATATATTTTTTGTTTACTTTTTTGTTTTAACTTCCTTTGATTTGTACACTTCGCCTGTTTGTTAGAGTTTTCATTATTTTTATTTTTTTTGTATTTTGACTTGTCTTTTGGAGGCTTTTGATTTTGAGTTCGTTTTTTTTTTTTTTTTTTTTGTTTGATTGATGCCTTCATTTGACTATTGTTTATATTGTATATAATTTTGTTTTTTTAATTTATTTTATTGTGGGTTCGTTTCTTCAATTTTTTTTTTTTTTTTTTAAGTGGAGTCGGAGTCAAAAATCCCATTTTGAATTTAAATGCCGGAGTCGAACCAATTTTTTTTACGACTTCCGCCGCCCATGATATTGTTATTCTTTTTATTTTTTATTTTTTATTTTATTCTTTTTAACTTTTTATCTTTACTATATCGTTTAATGAATTTTTGGATCTTTCTTATTATAAGAAATTTTCTTAATATTTATATTTTTCATTTTTTGTTTTTTATTTTTTCTATATTATTTTTCATTTTTCTTCAGTTTTTATGTTCTTTTTTTTTTTTTGGTTATTTTTTTTCTTTCTTTTTTTGCTAGGTTGAATTGACATTTGCTATATTAGTCTTTGCATATATTATCTTTCTTTTCTATTCATTTAGGGTCCTTTGTTTTTTTTTTTGTGTGAAGGTAGTGATTGGTGTTATTTTGTAAGTGTCTTATTTAAAATGTCTTTTTTAATCTACTTAGGTGGATAATTTTCTTTTAATGTGACCTTTTTATTTTTGTGTTTTTTGTATTTGTTGGTGCTTTTGTCGGTGTAATTCTGTTTTGTTTTGGTTGTTTTTTTTTTGGTTTGTTTTTTTTTTTTTTTTTATTTTTTTTTACGTTGGAATAATTAGGGTATACAAGGTGTATGCTAATTAACGAACAAGGTGGTATAAGTTTACTCTTTCTAGTCATGAAGAGGATGGCGTGCTTATTACCCTTTGAATTTATGCCAGATAGTTATATGATTAGTCTGCTTGCTAGGAGGCGTTTATACTGTATCATCATTCAAGGGAATTGTAATGTCTTAATTGAATACTGGAGTATTTGAACATGCCAAATTTAGCAGAATTATTATGGTTCCGGCTCATAACTTAATATTTTTTTTATATAGTGGATATTTTTTACTGTTTATAGTTTATTTTTATGGATAGTATTTATGGCTGTATACGAGGGAAGTATTACGTAGGGATATGTAGTAGGTTAGTGTTTTTTATTGTAGTTATATATTAGTAGAGTGTATTATATAGTATTTTAGTGAGTATTTAGTATAGGTATTTAAGTTAGTATTAGGTTACTTATAGTAGATATTATATATGTAGTAGGTGAGTGTTATATGATATTATTTGAGTAATGAGTTATATATAAGAGTAGAATGGTTGAGATATAGTAACTATAGTTTTATATATTATTATAGGTTACTATAATATGGGTATTTATACGTATTGAGCACGTTATTAGTAGTATCTAGTAGTCTAGTATATATTAGTTATGTACTCTATCTAGGTGCGTAGTAGTAGATTCAATTTATATAATTTATTGTGAGTTAGAATAGACGTGCTGAGTTAGTTTGATGTTCGAATATTATGGTATTAGTTAAGAGAGGTGCAGAAGCTACTGACATGTAATCTTATATGAATTCCGCTACTGAGAATATTAACATTCTGTGAAAAGCATAGGAATATTCACAATTTGTAAGTGCATGTTAATTTATTCGTCCTCTCATAGATTTAGACGAAAAGCATTTGATTCTGTACTCCAGGGAGAACTATGTGAGTAGTTTCTGAGAGATAAGGGTATAATAAAGTTGAAACAGACAGACTGAGTTACACAGGCATTAGAAGTACATATTGTGAATAGCTTAACTAAGTGTAAGAACAGGATATAAAATTCGAGGAAATAGTTTTTTGAGATAAAAACTGGAGTAAGGCAGGGTAGTGTGTTTACGCCGATACTTGTTTTATAGCGTAAATTGTGGCAGCAGATCATAAGAAGGCTGTATAGAGAGAGCACGTATTTACGAGACACGATTCTGGAACTCGAGTACATCATGGTAATTTACGCTGCAGATGATTATGTGCGTGTTGTGAGTGGAGATGGTGAGAGGTTGAGGCAAATGGTGGTGTGTTTCGCAGAAAAAATTGAAAAAAGCTGGCATTACTAATATGAATGTGGATAAAACAAAAAACGATAGTAAGTAGGGAGGAGGAGGATGAGGAGAGGAGAGGAGAGGAGAGGAGGAGAGAGTTGTATAATGGGGGTTAGTATCGGATTATTATAGATTAAAAAATGTGACAGAATTATAATACCTAGGTAGCACATTTGGAAAGAAGAAGGGGGTGTGCAAATGGAATAGAGTAGATTGAGCAGTGGAATGGCAGGAACTGTAGAGCAGATATAGGGGGTCTCCATCTTTTGATAAGATTAATTATCACTGAACATAGAGTGGTTGGTGTTTGGGGGGGGCGAGCCGGGGGGGGGCGCGGTGAGGGAGTGGGGGGTGAGGAAGGAGAGGCAATACGCACCGAAGAGTGTTGAGCAGAGCAGCGATTACTTGTTAGTATTTGCGTCTAGTGTATCATGTGAGCATGTATCAGGTGAGAGAGGAGAGTAGTTTTTCTAGGCACGAGGTCTGGTCACATGGATTCGAAATTGTGTTTGATGGACGGTGATTTGAAATAGACGAGGTAAAACGTCAGATGTTTGAGTAAACGGAGACAGTTGAAGTAGAAGCGTTGAGTGTGAAACCCATTTGTATTAGAATAATTATTGGCACAGGTATGAGCTAAGAGGTGGGGACTACGCTTGTGAGATGATGCGAGAAAGCGAGACATGTTGCCAGTATGGAGGTTTGGAGGAGATGGAGACCCGAGGGACTGAGGCCGAGAGAAAGACCGCCGGAAGACGACTGAGAGACTACATGTGGTGGATTTCATTAGAGAAGCATACTACACGGATGCCTGCATATGGATGATTTTTGACTGGTCGGAATGGGAATTGTATCGAAGAATACAATGGAAAGCCGGATGGCTGTCTCGCACTGACAGCTCGTAAGCTTTCTTGGGAAGAGATGTAAGATGGAGAGATGGTGAGAGGATGTAGGAGATGAGGGAATATGATGATAGGAGGGTGATGATAGGGGTGAGCGACTAGGATTAGAGAAGGGGGTTAGGGTGGTAAGGTATGTGATCCAGGGTGCCTAGGCGCGCGAGTGAAGGCGGGGTGGGCTTGTATTTTTGTATTTTATATAGTAAATTTTATCCTATATACGTGGGTTTATTGGTTTTTTGGTCTTATATTATTATTTAATGATGGTGTTGTCTATTATGAGCCATTCGGATTTACGACGCCTACTGATGACATTATTATTGGGACTTCACCGTATGTAATAAGTAATAATCTATTAGTTAGTGGTAGTTAATTAATGGGTGAGGACTTATGTATTTCTGTTCTCTGGCACTAGAGTGACTTTAATACCTGATTAATTTCGGGTGAAATCAGTAAAGCTTTGGCTCCTTCAGCAGTAAAATGCATGCTGAAGATTATTAACCTAAAGCGAAATATATTGCTGGTCAAAAATTAGATAGCTTGAGGTCTTCAGCAGTATTGCTTGAGCTCATTTAACTAAAATTAGTGGTTAAGGTATTATAATTAAATATATATATATATATATTTTATATAATTTATATATATTATTATATTAGAATATTAGATACTTTAGTATATAATTATTGAGTAAATCCTAATATAAGATTTATGCTCTAAGGACTTATATATTATTATCTTTATACGGAGTATATATATATTTAATATATATATTAATACTATCATTTATCTAATATATATATTACTATAATATACTATATTACTCAATTAATATGTCTATATTATTTATATCATTTAATTACCGTAATATACGTATAATATCTATAATATATAATGAGTCTTGAGTTCTATCTTATTATATGTATACATTACTATACCTATATATCTACGTCATATATAGTAAATATACTTTATATTATATTTATTATATCTCTATTCTACGCTAGTCGTTTCCAATATTTGAATTTATATCCTATAATTATATTTTCTAGATTTCGAAACTTATGGCGATTTCATTAAATGTCAAATTCTATAAATTACTTTCATCCTATACTGGTGTCCTTCCTCTTTATTGGTGCTGGGGTCGATATATATTAAAACCAAAACGTATGCAAGTTCTATTATTTATTATCTTACGTATACTATATATTAATATATTGATCATTATAATTATAACGTTGTCTAGTCTCGGTCTATTTCTCTATTAGCTGGGGCATGCCTTTCTAGGTACTAGACTTTCCATCTGCTTATTTGTTTGAGCCTTTTATTGATTTATCTACTAGTGATTTCACTATCTATTCTACTATATGTAGGTTACTAGTGTAGCTACTTGAGCTAATCAATTGTCGTATGCTATCTTTTAGTTACACGAGGTTTATTACATCCGACAATCACTAATACTGAAATGCTATATTCATTATATAGTTCATTATCATTTAGTTATATTATTAGCCTTAATATATTCTTATATATATTTATATTATATCTTTATATTTATATATTTATTTATATATTCTATAAAGATAGTATTATAGGAGTCCTATTATTATTATGTATACAATCATATTATGTCTTTTATAGTAGTATAGAACGTAATTACTTATAGTATTTATAATAGTACGTTCATCTATTATTTATATTACTATTTAAAATTTTTTTTATTTATTCAGCGAAATTACCAAAAGAACTATAATTATATATATAGCTAGGTAGGCGGGGGGTTTATATTTAATTATGTTATATTAATATGTTCTTGGGATTATTTGTATCGTTAGTTATATCTTTATAATGTGTGGAGTTAAGTTATTGCGGGTATACTTTATTATTATATACATTAATGTATGGTTCTGGGTGGTATATTCAGTCATATTTTTATTTAGGAGTTGTTTTATTATACGTGTGTTAGTAATTATTTTATTAATATCATGGAGATACAGTTAGATATTGATAGCATCGATTAACCTATTACTGATTTATGGTATGAGGTTTTTGTTATGTATATAGTTTATATTATATAGGAGTACCATTCAGTATTGTGTCAGGTATATGAAGTTTATTATATATTATACTATATGGGCTTATAATTATTATATGTCATACGTATTATTGTTATATATTATTAAGGATATAGGTCATTTTGTATACTATATATATATATATTATATATATATATATATATAATTATATATAGAAATAATAATATATATATATATAATATATATATATTATCAATAGGCTATATATAATATAACTATATATAATATACTGTATTATAATATATATAGAGTATTATGATATATAGATAGCTTAAGTAATGATTCCTTGCGTTCTTAACATTCTATATTATAAGAAAGATCAAATTTCTTCCTTTTTGAATGGTTTCATTTATAAATCACTCACGGTTTTGCACATATTCTTACATGTTTGGAATTTTAAAATTTCCCTGACAACACTGAAGGAGAGAATTTTAGCATTTTTTAATGAAACTTAAATCGAATACGCATCCAATATACCCGTATTTATAAATCAAACACTCAATTTTTTATAAAAACACAAAATCAATTAATAAATTTAATATTTAATAAATAAATAAAAGCGTATATAATAAGACCCACAGATACATCCCACTAATAACAACAAAATACAACTTGTCTGCCGAAGCAAATTTTGTAAGTAGCCTGGAAGACTGACTCATCAAGCGAGTTTGGCAGCTCTGATTGCAAGAATGACAAAGACTTTTTAATGAAATTATAAATAAAAAGTCGGTATCAGAGATGATCAAGTTAGCATTAATTAATAATTAAGTTAATTAATATTATTATATTACAATTTCTTGCCAATGTAAATTTAAATATGGTTTAAAAAATGACTGCTACAAGAGTCAGAAGGCAAATACAGAATTGCCTAGAGAAGAAAACGGAATTATTTTTTAACTCGGAATGTAATAGTTCCCACTGATCGTTAATATTAAAAAGGAATCGAGTTGAAATTTGAGAGGCCGCTCAACAGGTCGCCTTCAAACGCGAAATTATATCTATATATATATAATAATATATATATATATATATATATATATATACTATATATATATATATATATATAATATATATAATATAATATATATATAATATATATATAATATATATATATATATTATATATGTACTAGTATATATATCATAAATAATTGAAGTTAGTATTGATAATGTAACAAAATATACTTATATAAATATATATATATATATATATATGTTAATACTATATATATCTTATTATATATATATATATATATATATATAATATATATATATAATATACAAATATATATGTATTATATATATATAGTGTCTGACTTTTTAATATTTTTTTGGTTCACTAAAGGCAAGTAGGGAACATAGCCTACTCTTGCCTACCCGAAAGCCCAGAGCATTTTACAAGTGATAGGATAAAATATATATATCATACGATAACTAGTTGGGATATATAGTAGGAATAAAAAAAAAATAAACTAACCTTCTGACTATTATATCACATTATATATATAATATATATAGCTATATACCATACTATATATATATATATAATTAATATAATATAGAATGATATAGATATATATATATGTATATAATATGTATATAATATATAATATAATTTCTATATTATAATATTATATTACGATATATTTATTATATATAGCTATATAATATATAATATAATATAATTAATTATCAATATATTATTTTTGAGTAATTATATATAGGGTATATTTATATATAAGATACGAAAATTTTATGATATGAAAAGGAAAACTTATTTTCACTTCTCCTACTATATGGATATGCCTGAAAAAATGTGCGAATAAACTATGTTTTGTATTCTATGTTAGTTATTTTACTGTTGTAAGTTATGAAATTTTGTACTGGATAGCAGTTTATTCCGCAGTTACAAGGAATGGAAAGGTTGGTCTTGTACATATTTAATGTCTTAGTTCTATGGTGTTATTGCTCATCTGGAGAGAGCTTTAGTTAATGTGAATACTTTGTTCCGTTAGCATATATTCGTTGTTCAGTACATAAAAAACATTTATAATGTTTATCCAAAATGACACTCAAAATGCAAATCTTGAATCAATAGATCAATTAGGTCAATAGTTAGAATAATCAATAGATCAATAGATCAATAGATCAATAGATCAATAGATCAATAGATCATTAGGTCATGGAAGGGAAGGAGGAGGAGGGTGTAGGTGGTTTGATTTACTGATTTTTTACTGCTCCTATTTAAGGTAGGATATACTATTAACATGCTTTATCTGTATGCGTATAATGCGTTCAAAGAATTTATTTTTGTTATCTTTATCCAAAATGTAATTGAAATATGACGCATCATTAGATCAATAAATCAATAGATCAATAAAACAATAGATTTTCGATTTTTTTCTCTGACCGGTAATTTTTTGACATTCTTTCGTATCAACTTCTTCTAAAAATTTTTCGAAATTACTTCAATCTTCCTTGATTACAGCCAATAGATGTGGATCTGGAACTTAGACATCAAAGATGTGATATCAATAGATATCAAGTAGTATTTTGATTTATGTATTTGCGAGAGGAATATATGTACTCAAGCAATTGAAAAAAAGGTTTTTTGAAAATTCGACATTCGCTGAGCACAATTTCTCTACAAAAATCAAAAAACAAGTCTTAACATTTGTGCGTAAGTAGACCCATCCTATGTATATTTCAAGTTTGACGTAGTTTCCGAAAAAAAAGTGTAGAAATTAATACGAAAAAATTGTCAAAAAATTGGGTTCGGAAAAATGAAAACGCCGAAACAAAAACTACAGACACAGAAAAACACCCGACCATGACGTTTTAGAGGCTTAAAAAAAAAGCTGAAGGTTTATTGCATTTTTTTCCCATTCAAAAAATTGCTATGAAAATTAGAGAATTTATGTTCAGTTTTTTAGGTGGGGCTAAAATGGGGTCCAAAAATCCCCAATATTGGATCTTCCTTCAATGTTTTTGGAGCACGGGAGCTCCAATGCAGTCATCAAATCATTAATATGCTGTATTAGAGGAACCTGAACAGCGTTTTCGGCCAAAAAATATTATTTATTTTGTTATTATTTATTATTTATCATTTATTAAATAATAAATGACTATTTATTTGCCTTATTTATTTGTTATTAATTTATTTATAAATTATTATTTACTATCTAAATATTTTCTATTTACTATTAACTATTTACTGTTTGTTATATTTTAATGCAAGTATCTATGTAATACATTATTTTTTTATTTTATTTTTAAATGAAATATTATAATAAGATATAATTCTTATTATTATTAGAATTATTATTATTTGAATTGCTAAATTATTATAATATTCTTACTTCATATTATTTTTATTATTATTCTTAATTGTTTTTCTTATTATTAAAATTATCAATATAATTATTAATTCTAATTATATATTATTATTATTTATTATTATTATTATTTTTCTTATTATTATTATTATTATTATTATTATTATTATTATTATTATTATTATTATTATTATTATTATTATTATTTTTATTATTATTTTTCTTTTTTTTTCTTATTTTTTTCTTATTTTTCTTATTTTTCTTATTTTTCTTATTTTTATTATTTTTATTATTTTTTATTTTTTTTTCTATTTTATTATTTTCTTATTTTTATTTTTTTCTTTTATTATTATTATTATTTTATTATTTATTATTTATTATTATTATTATTATTATTATTATTATTATTATTATTATTATTATTATTATTATTATTATTATTATTATTATTATTATTAAAACACTAAAAGGAAATACCGACAGATATTGCATTATTGACAATAAAGAAGAAGAGGTATCCCCTAAACTTCCAATATGGAGAGATATAATGCAAAATTAGACACAATTGATGATCAAGAGTAAAGGAGCAAACACATCTACCTACAATGGAAGTTAGCTTAGAAAGCAGTGATATATGCTATATCAGGTGAAAGGCCTTTGAATATTTGTCGAGTACCAGCATAAAACTCACCGTAATCTCTATGGTCAGAGAACTATCGACCATTAAGATAGAAAGTATGAAATTAGCTTTCCTTGAAGGGAACATCCGAATTTTCTGAAGCCCCTTTACCAACCATAGTGAGGCCAGGTTTCCAATAAAATTTCCTTTTTTTATGCTGTTAAAATTTGAGACGGTATTGCCTTCGAAATGAATATTAAAGTTGGAAGGTGCATTTGAGGGAAGGATATGCAGAAGTTAAGTTTTTAAAGAGTTGAATGTAAAGATCTTTAGGCCACCAAATATGAATATCCTATCCATATCAACCAGAATTAAATTGGAAAGTTGAAGAGAAGCAAAAGAGGAAAAGTATTTGAAATGAGTGGAAGTTTGAAGAGTGAAGTAATCGTCATGTAAAAGGGTGAGTAGAATAGAAGAGTAGCTGGAGAGATCGATATTGAAACGTAGGAATAAAGTTGGAGAGGAAAAGATGAAATAGAAATTGTCAAAAAGTTTTAGGATAAATATATCGAGCGACAAAACAAATAAGGTACTTCCAAAGGTGAGAGATCTAAAGATCAGTAAGAATGGTAGGTATGACACCTTTTACCTCGAGCGTAGGAAGCAATACATATGGTCGTAGAGAAAAAAATGAGGTTCAAATGATCCAGAAGCTAAACGCTAAATATGGATTCCCAGATCTTAAAGCTATAGGGATATATTAGAGGATTCACAAGGGATATAGCTCCTTGGAACCAGCTGAACATTTGCGCTTCCAATGACGAAGAAATATTTTGTGTTAAGGCAAAAAAGATGGCAGTTAATCAATAATTGTTGGAGAAATAAGAGTCGTCTGTAATGAATTTGTTGAAGACAGGAAACAGCTGGGGTATTAGCTACAGATCAATCATAGTGAGAAAGAGCAGAATGACAAATTTATATTAGTTGTTTAGGATTTTTTTGGTAAGAGTGAAAAAATTTTTGATAAAGATGAAATAAGGTAGTGATCTCACTTTTTTATTAAAAGGAGCCTTAGCTGGTAAAATAATATCCCTGAAACGATTCTGATATGATTAAAAACTACCAAGAATTACACTGGACGACAAAATTTGAATTTTTGTTTGTTAAATGAGTAAAAATGGGTTTTTCTTATGGAGTATTGTGCGCTGATTCCGAATTTGTATACCATTTTGTTGTAACGGGCAGGGTTTTCTTTTGTAACACGAAATTAAAAATTTAATATTGTTATAAAATGATAAGCTTTAGTTAATTTACTCACCTATATAGTTCTGCAATTTAAAATGTAGGTTTTGAAGATTTTCTACTGTAGTTTTTCTTGTTTTAAGTCCCCAACAATAGTCTGCAAGCATATTTGGATTCCAATTTCCCTGATAACGTTTTTCGATAGTTGAAATATCTTGGTGGAATCGCTCATCGCTTATAGCGACTAGATTGCAGTTAGGAAAAAAGTCCAAGTGTGAATGCAGGAAATATATTTTTAGGGACATGGTACATCCAATTGCTTTATAATTTTGAAGGAGTTCAGAAACTAGTTCTTTATAGTTGTCGGCTGTAATATTGCCTAGAAACCCAGTTATGACCTTTTTAAAGGATCTCCATACAGATTTTTAATATTATTCAAGCTTTCATCAAAGTGATGGTCATTCTTTAGCTCCCTTTTTTCTGGGCCTACAAATATACCCTCTTTAATTTTAGCCTCACTGATCCTAGGGAATTTCTTATTTACGTATAGGAACCCTGGATCACTTTTATCCATCGCTTTTACAAAATATTTCATTAACACGAATTTGTTGGGCAAAGGAGAAAGATATACAAGATCAGGTTTCACAAGTGGTTGAAAAATTACATTTTTATTTCCAGGTATTAGATTTCTTTTAGGTTATTTCCAGGTATTAGATTTCTTTTAGGTTCAGTTCACAAGTGAATAAAAAATTACATTTTTATTTCCTGGTATTAGATTTCTTTTAGGTCATTGCTTCTTGACAAAATGATTTTTGCGATCTCTGCTATCCCACTCGCATAGGAAACAGCAAAATTTAGTATATCTTTGTTAGAGACTTAACAAAAGTACTATAACTTTTAAATCGCCGCATATATTCCAAGAATGCTGTAGGTATCGTATTTTCGATAACAAAATTTTCATGTTGTCGTAGGTCTCTTTCATATGGGGTCCATAGGCAATAGGAGTCGAAGGTTTCACATTTTCATTATGATGAAGCACTGTTTTTAAACTGAATTTAGAAGAATCTATAAACAATCTCCATTCCTTAGGATCATGACAGTCTCCTAATTCTCTCATTAATGAATCAACATCAGTAAAATACACTAAATTGCCGTCTACAGAGAAAAATCGTCGGAATTCTTCTTCGCGTCGCCAATAAGAGGAAATTGTAGTTCCCTTCTCAAGGAGATTCCAACCCTTTAATCTGGATGCCAATAGTTCTTGCCGGTTTCTTTGACAATGATAGATCGCGAACTAGATCATTGAGTTCGACTGATTAATTCTATGAGGTTCTGCTGACATTCCATCATAATCAAATCAAGGTCTTCAAAGTCGTCAATTTCTTCTTGACGTAATTGTAAATCTTTTCGTCCGGTGTTTTTCTGACAGGTGATTCAACATATTTCAGGTGGTGCATGGGATAGGAAGCTCTTCCCTGTGAGAAACAGGCCTAATAGCCGAAGGTATAGGTTTGGATATATTTAATGGTCTTCTTGGTCTTGATTGTTATTCCAGTAATTTTTGTAATGCAAAAATAACAGTCAATTGCGTGATCCTTTGGTTCCCTCCAAACCATTGGAATTGCAAATGGCATATTGTCTGGATGTCCTTAAAGCCAACCACAAGTAAATGTTCAAAAGACCACAAACAAATATGAGGTGGCCCAAGATTTATCTGACACCGAGCTTAATTTCACAAATAAAGTTATATGCTTTTTCATATTAAGGAAGTAATATTAATATTAATTATAATATAATAATATTAATTAAACTAATTAATTAATTTTATGCTAACTTGATCATTTCTTATACCGACTTATATTAATTTAATAATTTCATAAAAAATCAATTCTGCAATCAGAGTCTGCCCAGACTCGCCTTGAGTCAGTCCTGTAGGCTACTTACAAATTTGCCTCGCAGCAGTTGTAATTTTC